>JAODAL010018319.1:0-75109 GCA_025379985.1 Phyllomedusa bahiana
TTGCCCCCAATTAGTGTAGAGGGGGCGTTCTCAGCCGGGAAAATAATGAGATCAGATGTGAGGTCATTATGCAGGTTTATGAAGTGATACTATTTCTCAAAAAAATTCAGAGCTCCAAAAATTTTCTTGCAGTGTTTTGCATATTTAAAATTTTTTTTTTCTTTTCAAAAGCCATACCCAAATAAATTATTTTACACGACAAGAAAAAAGGGTAAAAATGTTTTGAACTTGTGATTTTCAGGCTCCATATCTCAATCCACTACAGCTTTGTCATGAGCACGTAATTTTATAAAAAGTCATCTTACCGACTTAACATAAATGTACTTAAAGTAATTTCATCTGTTTAGTTTGCATTCTTTCCTGTAGCTGCATTTTTAGGGCAAGTCCCCATCGGGGGTTTTTTCGGCCGGGGTTTTTCAGCTTTGCGTTTTTCAGACTCCCCTGAAACCGGTCCCGAAAATGAGCAAAATTGTGCTTTTGGGAAAACCCCTGCAGCACCCCCACGCACGGTTTTTTCCGCCCGCCGTTTTGGTCCCGGCGGACCGGGGCGACAAAAATTAAACAGCACATTCCCCGCCGGTTTCCCGGGAGGGAATCTTGATCTCAATGGGAGGGGGGGGGCTGTTCTCCGTCATCGCAGAAAAAGCCCCCCCCCCCCCGCCACCCCTCCTCCCCCGCGGCCGTGGGGGGGGGCGCAAAACAGGACAAATAAAGGCCGGCAAAACCGGGGTGGGATTTGTCCACTGCCGTGTAAACGGCCCCTTTAAATGTTTTGGTCCTAAAAATCAAAATTTATTTTTTATTTTTGTTATTTTTTTTAAATTTCCCCTTTTTGGTTTTCATACTGCTGAATCCTTCTGGGCTCGATTTAGATTCAAAAATATCTTGCTAAAAAACATCCCAGGTCCCTTCGCAGTTCTCAAATTTTTTTGCAACGGGGTACAAATACGCTTTTTTTTTCAACCTACCCAAAGTGTTCAAAAAAATCAAAACATTTTACCCCCTTTTGTAGTGTCTGTTTTCTATTAAATATTGATTATTGATCATTACTTTCGGGAGAATTTTTTGAGGGTTCTTAAATTTCAACCTTTTTTTAATGACGTGGTTTACAAAGTGATATACGCTTTTGCTGGGGTTTATTTGACTGGGGTATACCGTGTTTTTTTCCCCGAAAGTAAGACAAAACAAATTTTTTTTGAATTCCCCAATATAAGGCACCCCCCCCCCCCCCCCCCCCCCCAAAAAAAGACATAGCGGAAATCATTAGGGGTTGAATGACCTTTAAAGGGAGGTCGTGACAGTATGTCCCCCAAAAATCCGAACGCCCCAGGAGAGTAGACAAAGTACCTAATAACAGGGGGGGGAAACAGACATGACACGACCCACGCACATCCACGGGATGGCTGTTGGGCATGCGGGGACTTCTAGTTCTAAAGTTCAGCATGTCACTTTTGTCACCTTTGGAATAAGTTACTGCAGCTGCCTAAAATGTCCTTTACATACAATATCCTATGGTTTGTGACCTAAACTTTGATAGATAGATATATACACACATAAATGCACACACGAGTATGCGCATAATTTATTTGGTAAAAAATAAGACAAGTGCATCTTAGGACAAAAAAAAATAAGACCTGTCTTTTTCGGGAAACGGGGGTAAGGGGGGGGGCCTTGTACATAGACACTCTTTAATTTCATTGTGCTCCGTATCTTGTCTCATAATGGATCAGAATAGTGGACTCGAGATGGATCTGCTAATTGCCTGAGGATCTGCAAGTTCTCCAGTGCAGACAAACCCTTTGTTGGGCAAAGTCCGCAAGGTTCACTTGCAGTTGTCTTCAGAGGGAGACTGAGGATTCTGCATTTCTGCCAATGTTCCAGATACTTTGCAGCCGACGTGTGCCGAGCACATTGGGGTCCTATATTTATCTAGCCAGCTCCCCCCTTTTCTTTTACGGTTTCTGGTCAAATATTAAGAACAGGCTCCCCTTTTCTTTTGCCCGGCGGAAATTGTTCTGAACTTTGCTTTTGCAATGCGCTGGTGTGGACATTGTAAAGGTTAGAATGAATGAGCTGATTATGTGAAGCATCCTTCGAGATTAGCCAAACAAAACGCTTGGTATGTCCACTGTGGGCTTTGTGTAATGCAGTTGTGGAAGTGGGAAGAGCTGGCGGAGCATGTAAGGCTTCCTACACTTTCACAGTCTCCCTGTGCCATAGCTTTGCATGCCTGGCTTTTAACTCTCTATTTCTGGAGGGGAAGAAAATTTTTTAAAAAAATATTATATTAAAGAAATCTGATACAACTAGCTGCAAACAGTAGCTGCAAACATTTGGGTAACACCCTATAGCATTTTTCCCAAATTTTTTGGTTTTAAGAAAATTTTAAAAGGGGTTGTCTCTTTTAAAAGTACGCTTTTTTTTAAAGATTTCCCAAAAACAAGTCACGCAATAGGGTGCCCCTTTTAAAAGTGCCCCTACCTATTCTGAGAAAACCCCCCCTTGTGTGGGCGGGCTTTCAGCCCCTCAGGTCGCTAAAAGTTACGACCGTTTAAATCCCCCTTTATAGGTTTCCAGCACGGGTTGTATAGCTACAGCCCCGGTTAAACTGGGGCCTAGAAAAGGGCCAAAAAACAGTCCCTGAATTCAAAGTGAAACCAAGAACACAGGACTGAGGTAAGATGAATCAATGTAGTGAGACAAACCCTTTAATCGTGGTTTTTTTGGTTTTTTGGTTTTGTTTTACTCATATAGAAGCTATTTTAGTAAACTTTTTTTTTGAAAGGTTTTCCTTATTGGGAAAAAAAAAAACCCCCCTGTAAGCATTTTCCCCGCAAAGTATAGAGCTTTTCCTGTGTATGGTTTCCCAAATTTTACATCCTTTGTAGGTTTCTAGCAATACATTAGAGGATACTCGCCAATATTTGAAAATCCAAATTTCGAGATTTAAAAGGGTTGTCTCACTACATTGATTCATCTTACCTCAGTCCGTTTTTTTTTGGGTTTTATTTTTTTAATTTAGGGGGGGTGTTTACGGGTTTATAGGCTGCAAATAGAAGCCAGGTTCCCTTTAACTATAGCAACCAGCGCTGGCAGCCTACAGGGGATCAACAGAAAGCTGAGCAGCCCATAAAAGGGGGATTCAAATAGGTAGGAAAACCGTTAATGGACATATATTGCAAAGTGACTTGTTTTTGCCCAAAATCTTTAACATAAAAAAGGGAGTACGTTTTAGTGAGACAAAACCCCTTAAATTTCCCGTTTCCGTAGGGCAGGGTGGGAAACCCAAAAAAAAATTTCCTCTTTAAGGGATTGAATAAGCCCTGCTCCTTTTGCAATGTTGTTTGCATAAAAGGGTCCCTTCAAAACATTAAATTTTTTGGCCAAATTTACTTTTAGCTGTCCTTTAAATTCCCCCGTCCTGAGGCCATTTTACATGGGTTTTTTTGGGGACATATTTCGCCCCTAATTTGCGGTGTTCTGCGGAATTTTCGGTCCTAAATACGGGCCCCTCATTACGGTAATCACAGTTCTCATAGAGAACTGGGGGTTTTAAGTCTTTCCCCTCCCTGCTCGGGGAATCCGCCGCGGGGGGGGTAAGTGACATGGAATTACTAGGGTTGGGAAAACGCCCCGCCACTATCCACATGGCGTAATTGAGCGGCATAATTACACCCCACAATCGAGCTGTTGGGGGAAAAATTCCTAAATAAATTACTAAAAAAAAGATAGTGGGGCTGCAGAAGAAGGGGTTTAACTTTGTGCTAAAGACTCAAAAAAATATACAAAAAAATAAAACAAATGATTTAAAATCCTGTTTTCAGTAACTCCCTTTTCTTATCACACATTTTCTTTAAGCTTCCGTTGGACAAGCTTAAAGGGGTTGTCCGGGACCTGCAAAAGCTCACTGGTCCACTGGGGTATGATCAGAAATAGAAAAAAAAAGTATATTCACCTCCATGATGCTCCCCGTCCATCCCAGTGGCCATGCCATACATCCCGGCTGCTCAGTGAACGTCCCTCAGAACGGGAGCATAATGGAGGTGAGTATACTTCTTTTTTTTTTTATATTTCATACCCCAGCGGACTAACATGCTTTTGTAAGTCCCGGGCAACCCCTTTAAGATCCAATATAACTTCTGATTTTTTTTTTTTCAACAGGGGGTTTATTCCACTTCTGGTAACCCTTGCTATACTCTTATTTTCTCCTGGCTTGATTAAATCCCTTTTTATTGTAAATGGTAAACCGATACAAAAACGAAATGTACAATGAGAACAGACAATAGTAATATAAGTGAGTGGAATTATCATTTGAGCCAAAACCCTAAAAGGATAGGTGAAACACCCAGTATTATGTGAGATAAGAACAAAACCTTAAAAGCTGTAAGGGCACACTATCGGGTCAAATCTAGCCAGAACCGGTGTAGTAGAGCAGGGAGAAATGAGCGGCGGAATGGGGGGGGGGGGAATACTGAGAGAGTAGGAAGTTATAATATAGCATTAAACATGTAGGTAAATAAAGACAGGGCTGTGGAGTCAGTCCTTATAAAATTGACCAATTCCAACTCCCAAAATATATAAGAAGTTGGTCCAATTAGCTCGATGCAAAGAGCAAGATGAATTGGGTCCGGCCAGTGCTGCTACTCCCATATCTTCAGCCTCATCACATGAGGAGTGTGTAGGAGTATGGCAATTGGAAGTCCTTGTTCTAGCCGTCGGGGTAGGCCTTAACTGAAGGACAGTGACTGGTGAAAACTTTTGACACATCTAACATCAGAGATATAATATAAGTTACCTGTTGATTGCTGGTAGTGCACTGTTGTCTATTCTGGCACAATCATTATGAAGTCCAAAGACTTTCCCAAAAAGTGTGGGGGTTTTCCAATATTTTTAAAAACCTCCCCTCGCTGCCCTAAAAGAATTGCTGGCCTTAGGCCTGGTTCACATCTGTGTTGTTCTTTCCGTTCTGCTCTGTTTGGGAGACGGAACACGGAAAGAAACTGATGCCTATTCTTTATGGAGCTTTTAATCTCTGCTTGAGTCAGTTTGTCCCTGTTCTGTCAGGTATCAGTCTTTTTAAATGTAGACAGAGCTTAGTCTGCAGCGCTATGCTTTCTGGTTAAAGGGGATGTGTCTCTTCCTTAGTTCGGCTGATTCACACTGCTTTCCCTATGCAGTCTTATTTTGTAAGAGCTGTATACATACCACAGGCTGCATTCAATCTAGACTGAGCAACTGAACTCTTCTCCTCTCACAGCTGGAGATGCTCTATGAACGGCACAGGTCTCGCTTCTATGCAGGAGAATTAGGCACCGGGACAAAACTGTTTTTGTTTTTCATTGTGAATCTGTTGCAGTCTGTTTCTGCTGGGTGTGGAGAGAAAAATGCTACGGCCCCTAACTCTGAGTCAGGCAGGGACTACACAAATTGTGCTATTTCCTGATTGTGGAAGCCCCTTTAGTGTAATTCTGTTTCTTCTGCCTGAAAAAAGTGAAATGTGACGGTCCCTTACTCTGAGTGAGAGACACAGATCCGTGAATCGACCGGTGGGCTGTACAGAATGTAAATGAGCTCTCAGCTAGTGAAATGCAAGGAGGAGGGATCCGACCAGGACTGGAGATCAGTGTAAACAGAAACACAAGATAAGGAATACTGTGAATACAAGACAGCTTTGCTAATGACATCCAATTGCAAAGTATTTCTTGTTTTTCACCCGTCCCCTTATTCTGAAGACCATTTAATGAAATGATAAAACCCCTTTAATATCGCGGATATCTGCCCGGACCCTTCAGTGTAAAAGAATGCAAAAAAAAAACCTGAAGTTGGTGGTGAATGGATAAAAACTGATAACTCCACAATTAGGCAGTAGGTAAGGAAGTTTTAAAAGTATTAGAAAACCATTTTTGACTGGACTGTGCAATGGAGTTTATGGCCATTATCTCTTAGGATTGTGCTTTTTACTGTGGTTAATAATTACATATAGGTACATTTGTGGTATTTACTCTTATTAGACTTTGGCACTAGCTTTTTAAATGCATGGGAGATCTTGGTGAAGTGCGCAAAATTAAACTGTACAAAAATGTGAGCATTTTCCAGTGTTTTTATGGATTTGCTTCTTAATGGTTGTGTCCACCATCACACACACACATTATACATACATTATTATTTTATATATATATATATATATATATATATAATATTAATATATATAATATATATATATATAAAAAATAAATAAATATATATATATTATATATTTCAAAACCCCACATCCTGCCGTTCTCCCCTGAGCATATCACGTGGCGGGAGGAGGTGGTAACCGGTCACTGGAAAGTGAAGGTCTGTGGGAGCCAGCATGGAGCGTTTTAGAAGTGTGCACGGGCCAGCACGTACTTCAACACCCGGCGTATTGCGTATAGCTCTGCTATTCCTGTTACAGTGATGTGAGTGCGAGAGGTTTATGGTCTGCAGTGCGCAAAGTGTCATGACTTTAAATAAACAAGCTCCTGTGCTGGAAATAGGACTCAGCCGATTGCTCCAAGCTGCTGTTCGACTATGCTGAGTAACGCCCTGCTAAGAGCGAGCAGGTAGAGGTGGTCGGTAACCTAGAGAAATTTGTGTGCACCAGCAATTGATAATTTATCTCCTGAACAAACAAAAATCAAAACATCAATGTATTTGGCACTAGTCTTCCATTACCTTTCCCTGTATATTAAAAGATAATCATTGTGGCTGTTTAAAGTAGTTTTTATATTTCTTTGTGTTGCTATCTTCTTTAAATGTGTTTACATATAAATGTTCAAGAAAATAACTTTTTTTTCTTTTTCCACCACCATCCACAGACTATTAACTCGGCTGTTGTTCAGCTCTATGTCTCAGAACGTAATTCCATGTGGGTAAAGAAATGCTGTGGAGTAGTATGCCTAGTGAAGGACAATCCACAAAGATCCTCTTTCGTTAGAGTTTATGATATAAAGGTAAGGCACGTTTGCATGTCTGTCATCGACTTTAATAAGACCTACAGGCAGTTGACACCTTTTGACATTGAAAAAAATATTTTCACCTATGTATGTGGTTAGCTTGAGTACAAAAAAAAAAATTGCAGTAACTTTTAGTCTGTAATCTTCATTTCTTTATTCATCTTCACAACTTATGATATCCAGTTTGCAGCCTGCTGCAAGTTTCAGACTTTCTTTTCTTATGGTATGTGGACATATCCCTATAAGGCCATGTCCCCACGGCAAGGGTTTTCGGCCGGTTTTTCAGACCGCCTGAAAAACCGGCCGAAAATGAGCACAATTGAGGTCTATGCAAAACCTGTGCAGCAGTCCACACTGCACAGGTTTTGACGTCGGACGGTTTTGCCCCCCCCGGTCCGGCGGCAAAACATTGTAGAAGCAAAATCATCCGTCCGGTTTCCCGACGGAAGATTGTCTTCTCAATGGGAGGGGGGTGGGCTGTTCTACACTCAGCGCGGAGAAAAGCCGTCCCCCCCGCGGCCGTGGTGACGGGCGCAAAACAGGACAAAGACCGGCCGTCAAACCGGACGGTATTTGTCCTGTGCTGTGTAAACGCGCACTAAGTACTATGTCCACTCGACCAGTTTTTCAAGATGGAATCCACACGAATACTCATCTAACATCAAAAGTAAATCATACCCATTGACCTCCATGGAAAATACCCGTTGTAGTTCATACAAGGATGTATTTTGTCGGTCCGTTGTTAGGAGTGAAAAAAAAAAAGTAGACCATGTTTATTCTTCCATTGTATTTCACATGCAGCTTAGCGTCCATATTGACATAAATATGTTTTGATCCCTGTCCTGAACACTATATACTTGAATGGAACTCATTTCCTGACTGTGAACTTGCCGGAAAAAAACGACCTAAAATCCACATGAAATACTCGTCCAAAACTGCATCGTCCGGCAAATTTTACTTGTTGTCTGGATGTATGAAGTACTGCCAAGGATGAGTAACCAAATTAAACAGGGTTAAAAACTTAACCTTCAATAAATATTATTATAAAATAATGCTGATTGTCAGTTAGGGCTAGTTCACACGGCTTATTGCCGACGTAATTGCGGGGACGGATCTCGCCTCGCAATTACGCCGGCTGCCGTGCAGCGGGGGCGGGGGGGGCGGCTCAGCTCGCCAGCCCCATAGACAACCATTATTTACAGCGTGTACACGCCGTGAATAATGGACATGTCACTTTCTCCCCCCTCAGCGTATTCGTCGAGCGGGGAGAGGAGACGGAATCCATAGTTCTCTATGAGAACTGTGGATTACCGTAATGACAGAGATGGATTTCAGCCGTATTGCAGCGCAAATACGGTGTGCAGTACGGCTGAAATCAGTGCCCAAATCAGCCGTGTGAACGAGCCCTAAATCAAGACTCGCAACAAAAACATGGGTAATGGTCCGCATAAATACACAGGGGGGTGTCAAACCACCAGTATGGGACTCGTCACATCCAGAGGTCCCGTTGAAGAGGTTCTATTTTTGTATGTTCATGTGGTTCCAAAGAAATGGTATAAGAGGTAGGGTGTCTAAAAGTCCCAGGAATCCTTGTGGGATAGAGAAATATATACTCGCCCTATAATGCCCTCAATAAAGTTTCTTTCCCTTCTCGGTGCAAACACCCCAAAAAGTGTGAACACACACACACCTTATTACTCACCCTGTGCAAACATAAAACATACCTGTACACGTTTCATTCAAACATAGTGTGGACTCCTTAGTGGGTGGAATGGGGAGAAGAAAAGAAAATTAAAATGAAACCCCTAGAGAGGCAGGTAAACCCGTGTAAGACAGGTAACAGGTAGTCTAGTGTCTGAGCGTATCATAATACTTACTGATGTTAAACCCCTGTCTTTAGAAGTCTAGGGTTTGCCATTGGTGCTCTGCTTCCTCTCTACACTTGTTTGCAGCCCTAGTGATTCTTCCCTTGCGTACTACCCTGTGCATGTTTTCTTCCTGATCTGTGTGGGTCTTGGATTATCTTCATTCTCTGATTTGCCTTGTCCAATCTCTCTCCCCCTGCTGCTATTTGTGTCAGTTCACACTGCACCCACAGCCCCATTGAAAACAACATAGCCCCTTTTGAAATACGTTTGATCTCGTTTTTGTGTCCCAGACGGACGGCTTGTACTTTTGGCAAATAAAGCAAACCTAGTTCAAATAGGACTATGTTTGCTCTATTGATTACTATGCAGCTTAGATGTCTACATTACTGTGACCAGCAGGGTACTTTTTCTCATCTTACCCCATCAAATCGTAACAGATACCACTGATGGTTGGCATAACTTCTTGTGAGAAAGGGGATGAGGAGAGCAGAGTGCCATTAGAAACAGAACAAGGCTTTGAAAGATTTAAGATTCTGCAGGACAGTCAGCCAGGTGAAGAGCTTACACAACTCCAGATCAGCAGAACAGTAGTGCGTTTAGATTAAAGAGTTAATTAGCGAGTTGTATAGCATTGCATTTAGGAAGCTAATGAACAATAATAGACATTTTAGTGCAAAGGTGTCCATGTCCTTTAAGTAAAAGGAGAGTGGTAGACTCCACATTTTTAAATATGGTTTCACACACTTAATTTAGTGAGCACAGTTGAATCTTGTCTGGTTACATAGGCAGATTTGTGCAAGCAGCATAAAGCCATTCTTTGTGGGAACAATTCCACTTGCTGCAGTGTTTTTACACCTGCTGAAAACGCCTCTCTGTTTGGCGGTGTGTGTGTGTATATATAGCAGGATTGTAGTTCTACAGTGTTAATTCCATAGAAAACCCCCATGGAACATGCCTGTTTCTTGATCAACAACCCATCTCCTGTAGTTAGTACTTTATACCTTGTGATATCTTTGAAGAAGGGGAGCCAGGCTCCAGACACTGACCATCACAGCATCCTGGACAGACCGTACCACAGTCTCACTGCTCTTACCTCATCTTTGGTGGGAAAACTTCCCTTCTATAGTATAGAAAAAAGCACTAGACAGATCTCTGTAGTTTCCATTGGTAATTGTGTACATGGGGATTAGATCACTCCTCCATGTCCATACTGAACAAACCCAAGTTTGATCATCTTTGTCTTGCTGTAGTAAATGATATAATTAATATATTTTAGCAATTTTATAGCAATTCTTTAAATCATAAAGCTATTTCTCCACATTAAGGTATGTAGACTTTTAACATTTTCTATTTTAATTGCCTAATTTTTCTTTTTCTTTGTTCTTCCTCAGGATGGTCGTCAACTCTATGAACAGGAACTATATTATAACTTTGTATATAATAGCCCAAGATCATATTTTCACACATTTGCTGGGGATGTGAGTATTAATACCTTGTGTGCTCCTGTGTTTGTAATGCACATTAAAAATCTTTATTACACCTATGGAGAGTCCATTGCCAGATCTCTCGCGTTCATGGATCACATGATACTGCAGCCAATCACTGACCTCTCTGGTCACATGCTGTACATGTAGACGTGTGACTACTGAGAGGAACATTGGAGCTTTAGCAGAGCTGGAATAATTCATTTTCTATTTTAGTGGGAGGTGGTAAGGAGGTTTCTAATAGTCTTGGGAAAGTCCCTTTAACCCCTTCCCGATTGGGCGTATGCATACGCCCTGGCGATCGCGCGGGCTTGCGGGCGAGCCGCGCGCGATCGCGACATGGAACCAGCGGTAAATTACCGCAGGCTTCATGCCCCTTTCCCCCCGGCCGGAGTGAGCTCCGGCCCGCGGGTGAAAAACGCATCATTACCGCAGCCTGTCATGGCTGCAATAATGAAGGCGCAGGCAGGAGGAGTGAGCTCCCTCTGCCTACAATTGGCGAGGCAGCGGCAGAGATGCCGCTCGCCCGTCTCCTACCGGACTTCCCGGATGCTTTCTGAAAGCATCCGGGTAGTCGGGTGACGTCACCATGCCCACAATGCATTGTGGGCATGGTGTCACTAGTTGCCATGGCGACCTCTGCACAGCAGTAACGCTCGGAACAGATCACCTCTTCAAACAGCAATCTAATGATTGCTGTTCCCCAGTGAGGATTTGCTGTTACAAATCCTCACTGGGGAAAAGTAAAAAAAAAGTAAAACACAAAAAATAAAATTAAACCATGTACACTGCCCTTTTCCCCTTTACAAACGCCAATCGCCCCAAAAAAAGATCAAAAATAAATAAAGTACCCATATTTGGTATCGCCGTGTGCGTAACGTCCCACCCTATAAATTTGTTACGTTAATTAACCCGTACGGTGAACGCCGTAAAAAACAAAACAAGAAACAGTCACAGAATTGCGATTTTTGTACATCCTGCAGCACATAAAATGGAATAAAAAGCGAGCAAAAACTCATATAAATGCCAAAGTTGTACCAATTAAAATGTCAGTTAATCCCTAAAAAAAAAAAAAAGTCCTTACACGTCTGTATACGGAAAAATAAAAAAGTTATGGCTCTCAGAATACAGCGATGCATAAAATATTATTTAACACAATAAAAACACTTTTTTTTTTTTTTTTTTTAAAGTGCTTCCAAATTAAAAAAAATTATATAAATAGGGTATCGCCGTAATCGTATCGACCTAGAGAGTAAATCTAACTTGTCATGGATACTGCACGGTGAGCGCTGTTAAAAATAAAAAACACTACTAGGATTGCTGTATTTTCTTCACCCTGCCTTAAAAAAAACTGATTTAAAACTGATCAAAAAGTCTTGTCCCCGCAAAAAACAAGCCCCTACACAGCTCCGTACACAGAAAAATAAAAAGTTATGGCTCTCAACTATGGCGATGCAAAAAAAGTGTTTTCCTTTTGAATAAGTGTTTTATTGTGTTTAAAAACAGTTTTTAAAAATAAAAAAATACAAATTGGGTATCGCGTAATCGTATCGACCTGCTGAGTAAAACTAGCATTCAGCTATACTGCACGGTGACCGCTGTAAAAAATAAAAAAATAAAACACTACCAGGAATGTTGAATTTGTTTTAAAATGCCTCACAAAAAACCCTTTAAAAAAAAGTGATCAAAGCGGCATATGCCCCCATATTGGTATAATAAAAACGTCAACTCATCCCACAAAAAACAATCCCCTAATCGGGTCCGTATACAGAAGACTGAAAAAGTTATGGGTATCAGAACAGGATAACATAAAACGCAATTTTTTTTTAGACCTATTTCTATTGTGTAAAAATAATAAAACATAAAAAAATATATAAAATCTATACCATTGCAATTGTACCGACCCCCATAGTAAAGATATCCTATCATTTATACTGCAAAGGCGAACGCTGTAAAAATTGAACCCAAAAAACAATAGTGGAACTGCGTTTTCCCCTCATTTTCATAGCCCAATGCAAAAAAAAAAAATAAAATTTGTAACAAACCCGTGCACCCAAAATGCACATACACCCTAGATGAGATCTTGAGGGGTGCTGAATCCAAATGGGGTGACTTCTGGGAAAGGTTTCACCTTTTCTAGTACTTTGGGGCTTTGTAAATGCGAAAATGGCCCCCCCAAAATCTGCATTCCAAAAGCAAATAGCGCCCTCCCTTATACCCCCCGCCATGCGCCCAAACAGCAGTTTACACCCACATGAAAGGGGATTGCCGAACTTGGAAGAAAAATGCGTAGCAAAGTTTTGGGTCCTTTTTACCAGGGTGCCTTGTAAAAATTAAAAAATTTTCAGCTAAAAAATTTCAGATTATTGGAAAAAAAAATTTTATTTCATTTTTCACAGCCTAATGCTAAAAAATTTAGTGAAACACCTATGGGGTCGATATACTCACTACCCCCCTGTATATATTCCTTAAGGGGTGTAGTTTCCAATATGGGGTCTTTTTTAGGGGCATTTATTAAGTTTTAGCACCTTAGGGTGTCCGCAAACCTGAAATGGCTCCTAAATAAAATCGTAATGAAAATGAGGCCCCAGAGTCCAGTAGGTGCTCCTCCTATTCTGGGGCTTGTGGTTGAGCCAAATAATGCACTAGGGCCACATATGGGATATCTCTGAAAACGGCAGAATCTGGGGAATCAATATTAATTTGCATTTCCCTGATCACATTTACCGTATTCTTGTGAATAATGTATAAAAATTGAAAATCTGCAAAAAAAGTGAAATTTTGAAATTTCACTTCCACTTTGCTTTAATTCCTGTGAAACACCTAATGGGTTAATAAACTTCCTAAATGCGGTTTTGAATACTTTAAGGGGTGTAGTTTCTTAGATGAGGTCATTTATGGGGGTATCTAACATACAGGTCAATCAAAGTCACGTTAGAACTAGACGGGTCCCTAAAAAATTTATATTTCAAACTTTCTTGAAAATTTGAAAATTACTACTAAATTTTTTTAAAAAAAAAAAAAGACATTTAAAAAAAAATGATGCCAAACTACAGCAGACATATGGTAGATGCTAGTCATAAAATATTTTGAGTGGAATAACTATCTGTCTTACATGCAGAAATTTTTGAAGTTTGAAATTGGTAAATTTTTCAAATTTTTCACCATAATTTGATATTTTTCACAAATAAACAAGCATTTTTTGTAACAAAATTTCTTACCATCTTAAAGCACAATGTGTCCCGAGAAAACAATCTCTGAATCACATGGATAGGTTAAAGTGTCAAAAAGTTAATCTCACATAAAGTGACACATGCTAGATTTAAAAAATGAGCCTCTGTCAGAGAGGCCAAAACTAGCTCTGGCGGTAAGGGGTTAAACATTGGATATTTGTCAGGGAGTCTGTCATCTACTTCTAGTCTGGCACTTTAGCGCATTCTCCATGACGTGGCGATGTGGAAGCAACTTCTTGATAACGCTGCATTGTGCTTTCTCCCAGTTTTTTCTCCTGGAAATATATGAATAGCATGACAACTAGGTGAGATGTTTCTCTTGTTAATAGTGTTCCCCTTCAGTCTCACACTATTCACATTGATTGGACAGTGTCCATGTATAGGTGCAAACTTCATTGATCAAGGGGGTGGTAACACCCAGTTGTCAATTTGTTTATACATTTTCTGTAGGAATAATCCAAATTCTACAGCCTTTTTTTCAAATCTTTCTTGGGGGATTCAGTTTGGACTGTCCATCATTGAGGTTGGACCAGATCCATTACATAAGACGTCAATGGCACTAAGCAGACCCCCATTGACTAAAATGTCCTTCGAGTTTGTTTTGGGCCGTCTGTCATTCTAATGGAAAAAATAGTGCAGCATCGTGTTTTACTTTTTCAATGGTTTTCGATGGAATCTGCAACAGAGACTCTGGAAGCAGATGTGACCTAGGCCTCGGAAAAGATGCCTCTGACTTGATGTTTCCTGTTGAATCTTTCTATTAGAAATATTTGTTTGGCATTTTTGATAGCACACTAAGCATGTTGGACCCATGCCTTTTTATATTCAATCTCTACTACAACAACAACAAAAAAGTGGAAGTTGAATCGACTGATAGAAGTTCGCCTTCCATTAGGAGAAAAATTCCATTTCTATTAGTTAACTGAGAATCAGTGACTACTTTTATTGCCATAGTTCTGTATGAGAGTTTACCTCCATCACTCCAAACTATAACACAGAAGGCTCATCTCTACATGCTATGCCCACTGAGGCTTGTTAGGATTGTGTTCCTCAGTATACCTATCATCTTAGTCTCATATCCTAAGGTATTGGATGGTCCGGTTAAAATGCTGGCAAATCAGAAGCAACAAAATAAGACACAGGTGCAACCATTTTTATACTTATTGCATACACCAATATAATAACCTGATAACTTTTTTATTTCTGTAACAGTCTTCACTACACTATTAGGGGTGTTAGGTCCACACGGCATACTGGTCGGATTCTGTCTTAAGAATTTTGTCGTCTTTTAGATGGTTTTGGGAGACGGTTCTGTCTGCGGTTTTTTGTGGATTGTGTTCCATCAATCATTTCAATACACACCTCCGCCTGAAACCGGGGTGGTAGATTGTGCATGTGAAAGATTTTTCGCAATCTGCGGTGTTAAAATAACGTCGGAATAAGATCTGTTCTGAGTGGACTACTTGAGCAGTTTTTGTTTTTTGTTTTTTTTTTTCTTTGAAGTCTAGACTGCGGTGGGTGTGTAGAATTTGTCGGTTTTCGACTTGTTTTTCAAATCCAAAAACCATCTGAAATACTTACTGCAAACCATGCCGTGTGGAAGTTCCCTTACCCAGCACTTTATGCAGGTTTGCATTAAAGCCTTACCTTTTGTAAACTGTGTGTAAACAGAGCCTTGTGTGACCCTAAGCTCCTTATAATAAAATTGGTAACCAAGGGGTTGTGGCTTCATGGAAAAAGTTTGGCATGGTGTGCAATGCCACGTGCCAAAAATGTGGCACAAACTAAGGCACCTAATAAATGGTATGTGACAAGAACCCATTTTGGGGTGCAATGCAATTAAGTTTTTATACCACAGTTTTTTTCTATGTTGTCCCATGATTTTTAATATAATGGAAAAAAAATGTACAACTTCTATGAAGAGCATGGTGGAAGCAGATTCTTCTCAAATAAGTAATGTAAACGTAGACAGTTTAAACATGCGCAGGATTCATCAAACATATTGGGGCAGAGTTATCAATATTGTCTAACTCTAAGACCGCTTTAAGTTCAACTGGACAGACATCTATCATGGTGTTCATAAAACTGTCTAATCTACCATTTTTAAGCTGGCTTACTTTATGCCATCAACTGTGCCCAAACTTTGTTACACAGTGTCAGTTGCTAAGCCATGCTTCTTTTTTCTGAACCTTGTCCCTTTTCTTAAGGCCGCACCTCTTTTGTCGGACAAAGAACAGAAGTGTCTAGAAACTTTCGAAAAGGCATAATAAATGTGGGGCAAAAATGTAGGACATTTTTGCCGCAAAAGTGTGCCACATTTCTTGCACAACTGTCTTGTTAAATGTACTCCATTGTCTAGTGTAAGTTTACACTAAGTATTAGACCGTAGTAATAGATCTGCCTCATATCAGTGTTCTAAATACTATTTGACGTTTAAGAGTGTTTAATATGGTACAGATATCAATGTTCTAGTTGTGGCATTAACCTCTTAAGCTCCAGACCTGAAAGGTCTCTGGGTATGTACACCTGGCCTTTTGTGGTGTGCACAGGTATGCACCTCAATCCGCCGTCATTAGCGCTGTTGAAAGTACTCGCTTGCTAGCTGCGTAATGGCCCGAGGCCGCTTTCTGCAATGTGCCCTGACAAAAGGCTTGCCATGCAGATAGCTCTGGGGCTCTAGGTCCCCAGGGCAGACTATGTAGACATTCCATAGGGGCCATTGGGCACTGGGAATCCCAGTAACCCAATGGAACTGGGGACTCTCCTTTTGATTATGCTGCAGTCACGATTTTCTCCGGTCCTTGCCATTCAGTGACTGCTCTAGGATTGGAGCTGCTAACTACAGCTGTGGCACTAGAAAACGCAACCCCCCTCTTTAGGCAGCGACATCTTTTGGTTTTGCTTCAACATAGAACACGATCCAACCACCATCGAAAGATAGTGGGTGGTCATTAAGAGGTTAGCGGGGTTCTGCCAGAGAAGAGAGGCCAGTTGGCTTGCTTTAGTCTTTGTCATCTCCATGGAATGTTTTCTTTGCTAATTTGTGCTTTTTCTGCACGGTTTGTAGCCTTCCTTCTCTACAACTAAGCAGCAGCATTTCTTGTTTGAAAACAGTTTTCCTTTGCCCTGTAAAACAAAAAGACCTAGGTTTCTTTTGCTGTGCTTTTACCTTCCTGCCCTTTCAACCTCCATTTCAGTACCCTTACCCTAATTCCTAGCTCCTGTTGAAAGCCTTGGGAGGGAGGACCAAAAAGGTGTGGCTTCAAAGGCTGCTGTAAAACAGGCCACACCCCTCTGGTCACCTGATCACCAGGACTCAATACAGAGCTGATACATGCGTGTTCACTGGACTTCCTCTTTAATCTCCAGGGTTAGTTCTTTAATTCCTTTTTTATACTGAAGTCATCTAATATATAATTTTTTTGTTTTTCATGTGTTACAGACTTGTCAAATTGGCCTAAACTTTGCAAGTGAAGAAGAAGCGAAAAGATTCCGAAAAGCGATAGCTGAATTGCTTGCAAGAAGACCTAAAAAACCTGGTAAGATTGAAATCATTGTTTCAATAAAAATCATTTGTGCAATAAAATGAGGAAGCTTGCTACCCTGTTTCTCTGAATATAAAACCGTGTCTTGTATTTTTTACTCGTAAAGACACGCTAGGTCTTATTTTCAGGGGATGTCTTATTTTTCAGACAAGAATTCAAATTTATTGTTGCACAAATAAAAAATAAAATATTCACCATTTTTTAATCTATGTTTAAGTCCTGTAATCACAAAATCAGCCAGGACCAGCCAAACTCTGACTTCCATCAAGAATTTCTTGTGACTGTTGTATATGGAAATAATCTATGACACATTTACCGATCCTGTTATTTATGTACAAAAAGCAAAATGTATTCAAAGACACCAGTCCTTATCTTAGTGGAACATATTGCATAACTTCTCCAAACCTTGAGTTTCATGGTGAATTATCTTGTGATTCCTTTCTTTTAGAACCATTGGCCCCAGGTCTCTCATGTCTAGCAATAGCACTTTCTTTAAATGGCACCCTCTTGCCAGGTAGCCATCCCAAACAAAGTGAAGTCGTATATAAACTACTGTATGGTGTGGGGGGAGCTGCTGCAATAGCTGCCACTAGGTCTTCTCGCGCGCACTCGCTCTCGAGGCCTTATATTTCTAAGTTGAAAACAATTGAACTTAGGTCTTTTCAGAGAACCGCGGTAAATACACTCAGGCCACTTTATAAGGTTACACCTTTGCTAGTAATGGGTTGGACTCCTTTTGCCTTAGAACTGCCTCAATTATTAGTGGCTAGATTCAACAGGGTGTTGCACGATGCTCAAATGGTACCAAGGGGCCCAAAGAGTTGCAAGAAATATTCCCAACACCATGACACACCATCCCAGCCCTGAAACCGTTGATACAAGGAAGGGATGGATCATTGCTTTCTGTTTGTTGACGCCAAATTCTGACCATACAATCCGTATGTCGCAGCAGAAATCGAGATCTCATCAGACAGGCATCGTTTGCCAATCTTCTACTGGTCCAATTTCGATGAGCTTGGGCCAAATTGGAGCCTCAGTTTCCTGTTCTTAGGCTGAAGGGAGATGGCACCCGGTGTGGTCTTTGCTGCTGTAGCCCATCTGCCCTCAAAGTTCGCCCGTTATTGTGCGTTCAGAGTGCTCTTATGCCTACCTGGTTGAAACGGGTGGCTATTTGAGTCATGTTGCCTTTCTATCAGCTGAACCAGTTTTTTTTTACCCATTCTCTTTGGACCTCTGGCCTTCAAACAAGGCATTTCCGCCCACAGGACTGCGCTCACTGGATGTTTTTCTTTTTTCGGACCATTCTCTGTAAACCCTATAGATGTTGTGCGTGAAAATCCAGGAGATCAGGTAGTTTCTGAACATACTTCAGACAGCCCTTCTGGCACCAAACAACCATGCCACGTTCAAAGGCTCTCAATTACCTTTTCTTCCCCATTAATGATGCTCGGTGTTGAACTGCAGGAGATTGTCTTGACCATGTCTACACTGCTAAATTGCACTGAGTTGCCGCCATGTGATTGGCTGATTAGAAATTAAGTGTTAACGGCAGGTTTGGACAGGTGTACTAATAAAGTGGCGTACGTGAGTGTACGTTGCAAGATCACCCTAAGGTCAGACTGTGCAATGCTCAGAGAAATTGCAAGAAAACTCAAGCGCTAAATCTCAAACTCTAGTTAAATTTGTAAGCTCATGACCGTACAAAAAGAAGACTGAACAAGTGTGGCTTGTTTGGAAGGTTTGCCAGAAGAAAACTTAGTCTTTTTCTAAAAAAAAAAAAATGACCGCACCGTTTAAATTTGCATAGTTGCATCTACACAAATCACAAGACTTCTTCGGTCTTTAAAGACTGTTCTAAACTGGAGATGTTTATCTATAAAGCACCGCGCCACATTTGGTGAAACACCTTGTTTACTGTTAAGCACAGTAGTGGATGGGTGATTTGCATGGGCACCTTGCCGTTATCGAGTCAACCATGAACTACCCTGTGCACCAAAGTATTCTGTATTTGAATCTGAGGCCACCTATCCAGCTTCTAATGTTTTGGATGGGACTGGATCGTGCAACAGGACAGTGGTCTGAGGCACACTAGGAAATCTATAACAAAATGACTGAAGAACAAAAAAGCTCAATCCAAATGAAATACTGTGGGACCTCTGCACAAACGAATGCTCACAAACCGTAATGAACTGATGCAATGTTGTAAAGAAGAGCGAGTCAAAATTCCTTTAGAACACTGAGGGACTGATAATTCATACTTCAGAAAAATGAACTTATTACTGCTAAAGGTACAGTCTGTTGATTCATGGGGTGAACAGGGTTTTTCACACGTGTCTTCTATATTGGCTTCATTTTTGTTTAATTAGAATAAGTTGTTTATCTGATGTTTTTACCTAATTTTAAGACCAAAGGACCAGATTTGTATGTATTATAGATGTGCATATGTGGTGTAAAAAAAAAATAAAAAAAACACCTGAACAAAATTCTGTTCTAAATATAAACAGTTGAGTCCCATTATCAAAACCATCAGCTACTGTCCAGAGTAACCGCCCTGTGCAGCACAGATGACAACTAGACAGGCTGGGAGTGCCTCGTGAAGGTCCTGGTAGGTAGTCGCAGGTATCTGTAGCTATGTTGACTGCAGTGCATCCCACAGCTGCTAGAGAGTTTGTGGAATTGATCCATAGCGTGAACACGACGATCAAGGTGTTCCCACATGTGCTTAATTGGTTTCAAGTCTGGGAAATTAGGATGCCAGGGTAGTATTTGCATGTCTTGGTTTTGCTCTTCTAACCAATGTTGAACCAATTTTCAAACCAAGTGACACATAGCATTCTCTTGCTGCAAAATCCCATCTGCCCCAGGGAAGACCATCAACATATATGAGCGTACGTGATCTGCAAGGATGGATTTATTCCCAAATTGGTTGAGAATGCCTTCCACATGGATGAATAGGTCCCAAAAAATCGTTCCCAAGACCACTTCCGGCAATGGTTAAAGGGTGTTTGTCTTCTGATGTTTCTCACCTGACACACCAACAGAGCTCGAGTTTTCAGAAGCGAAAGCCTGAAGGCAACTCTGCAATCAGCGAAGGTTTACTTCTGATACTGGTATGAAAATTGAGGTCTTGTCTGCCACTGTAACTTCATTAGTAGAGGTGCAGTGAGCCCCTATCTGCTTCAAAGCCCCAAACGCAGTAAGATTGTTAGACTCGCATCTGGTAGCTCGCTGGTTCATTTCGGCAGTGAGCTGCTCCACTGTAGTGTTAGTCTGCCTTCAGGCACCTTCGTAGCAGATATTCGCCTCTCAAATCAATGGCAAGTGGTGCTTCACAGTTTCTGCTTTACTTATTCTCAATGGTGCAGTTTGTCCAGTAATGATAAACCACAGCAAGGCATAAACAGTCCACAAACTGAGAGTTTAATGAATACTGGCCCAAAAGCCAATAATCCATTCCTTTTTGCTATGCTATTAGATAGCCTCGTACCCAAGATGACAATAAAAGAATCTGTGCAGACTATCACACACCTTCTATACCCACCAAGCCAGCTCCCCACACAACTTCCTTCGTGAGTGACGTGCTGCCGATATCAAAAGTAGGAAGTGGTCATAATAATGTGACTCGGCAGTGCAGAAAGTTGTTTATAGCTCATCGGTTCTTTATAACTGTTAGATGTAACATCTATCTCTATTATCTGCTTAGTAGTGCCTCTCAAAAAATTAGAATATCACTGAAAACATAATTGATATCTATAATTTAAGTCAAATAGAGAAACCCATGTATTGTATAGACTCATTACAATATGAATTACAAGGTTTAATATACTTACTTTTGTGAGCCCTATAATATAAAAAAGAGTGTCCTGGAGAAACCCCTCTTAAATTTTCCAGTGTTTTATAATTTTTTGTAGTATTTGTCTTGTTATAATGCTCCAAAGTACCAAAAAAAGTTACGTTTTCCATAGTTATAGTCTCCATATTTCCTCCATACAATGGCTGTTTTGGTACACATTAATATTGTTGCAAAATCAAAACATTAATGTATTTAATAGTCTTCATTTACTTGTCCCTACTTGTTAAAAGCTAATCATTGCGGTGAGAAAACCTCTTTAAGATATTCAGAAGTACACTGATCTTTTAGCACAGCTAAGAGAATGCAAGTTACATTCCCAACTAGATTTAACAGGGGCTTCCAATTTGGATCCAATTCGTTTTACAGCTCAATTGAACCCTGAACGTGTAAAAAGGCTTGAATAGAAAATGGCTACAATAAACCTCAACAAAATGAGTGCTAACTTGGTAGAAAAATAAAGGGTACCAGTCTGATAGGTTTGGTTACTATGATATAAAGAGGAGTAGCATTCTGTACCTGCAATATGTGACATTTATTGCATTTAGTAATACCTGTGGCGTTTTAAAATGGGCTTTGTTTCTTCCAGATAAGAAGCGAGAACCTCCCTATTGGTTTACGTTAAAGAATTTTCTCTGCAGGCCCTAACAAGTGACATTAATTTAGTGTGGCTGTGCGTAACCCTGAGCAGAGTTCATTGCACTCTTCATAACTGAGGCACAAGCACTGCACCCTCCTCATTTAGTCATTTGTAAGTGTGTGCAGGACACATTAGGCGCTTGTTTTTACTGGGTTTTTTTCTCTTGTTTTCAGCAAGATGCTGCAGCCAGATGTTGAAAATTAGAAATTTTATTTTTTTGTAAATGTCATTATTTTTATTTTTTTTCCACAAAGAAAAACGCCAGCAAATAACACACAAGCTGCATAGAGCACAACAATATGCTTGCATAATTCAAGGATTTTCTTAACCCCAAAAAAGTGTGTGAAAGAACACACGGCTTAAAATGGGACGTATTTCAGTCCGTAATTAGGCGCCGGAGTGCGCAAATTACGGTTGGAATATGTCCCATTCATTACGGTAATCCACAATTTCTCATACGAGGGAAACTATGGTTATGTCTCCTCCTCCTGCTCGGGTATACGCAGAGGGGGGAGATAAGTGACGTGAATTACCAGCAGCGTATATGCGCCGCTGGTAATGAATGTCTATGGGCCGGCGAGGTGCCGACCCCCCGCTCCCGCCCCCGTCCACACAGGGCGTAATTGCGGGGCGTAATTACGCCGTGCAAATAAGCCGTGTGAACATAGCCTTAGGGGTTGTCCCCACGGCAGAGAGCAAATACCAGTTGGATTATCCGACCGGTACTGTATTTGCTCTGTTTTGCGGCTGTGCACTCTGCTGTTTGCGGAGAAAAGCCCTCCACCTTCACATAGACTTGTTCATAATCCATCTGAGAACCGGGCAGAAGAATGAGCATGTTCTATGTTTTTCGGACTGCCAGACGTTTTTTCTACACCGCACAGATTTTCCATAGAGGTCCATTGTAAAGTTTGACAGACTGTTTACAGACTGGTTTCAAAACCGAAAACCGTCTGTAAAACCGTCCAAAAACCCTTGCCGTGGGGACAAGCCCTCAACAGAAACATCAGATATACTGGTGTTCAAAGTGCAACTGCCATTATTTGCACTAATATTCACGGCAGTCTACTTTCTGTGCTGCCTTATCTGTTTTTCTGGTCTGCTTTGTGAAAGTCGAAGATTATCTCTGGAGTTTTACAGTCTGCATATATTTATTGTCTTTTCCAGGGCCAAGTCTCCCTATGGCAACAGTTGACATTATACATCCCGAAATTTCCACCCCGAGATACAGTACACAAGTGAATAACATTCCTTACAACAAAGATAAGAAAAAAGGGAAAAACAAGAAGAAGAAACTCACCAAGGCAGACATTGGGACACCTAGTAACTTTCAGTACGTAATTTCTAGCTATAAGGAAGAAATCGCCTATTTTCAAAGTTTTATCGTTATATCGGGTAGTCTTAGTTTGCTTTCACCTTGTCATACGGTATGTACTTTGCGGAAATGAGGCCATGAGACAAAACTTATCTGTACGGTATCTAGTCTGAGAGGTTGCTCTCCAACGTTATAAAAGGTAATCCATGGCACACCAATCGGTGTAAGTGGGTAGAAAACAAATATTTTATTGTGTACCGGTTAATCAATATAAAGAGTCATGTACAACGCATCAAGAGACAAAACTAGAAAAAGTATCTGCAAATAAAGAAGAATAAAAAATAGAGAGATAGAACAAGTACCAGAAAAGGGCGAGAGGATAGGGGGAAGCAAATAAATATTGCAGTAATAGTGGTATATATAGAGACTAGCTAGTGTGTGAAAAAAGGAAGTAGACTTCTTAGGGTGCTTTCCCACTGCACGGGACAAATACAAGTCGGTTTGCCGGCCGGTATTTGTTCTATTTTGCGTCCGTCCCCGCGGGGGGGGGGGCGGCTTTTCTCCGATGAGCAGAGAAAAGCCCTCCCCCCTTCACATTCACAAGCACAGATTCCGTCCGAAAACCGGACAGAAGATTGTGCTTGATGAATGTTTTGCGGGCAGAAAAACTGCCGGACGGAAAACCCGTGCAGTGGAGACTGCTGCACGGGCTTTCCATAGAGCACAATTGTGCTCATTTTCGGCCGGTTTTTCAGGCGGTCTGCAAAACCACAAACCGCCTGAAAAACCGGCCGAAAACCCATGCTGTGCGGACATACCCTTAGTTTGTTATATATGTGGTTTTTGAGACCTTTTCCACCTGAGCACCCACCATATACGGAAAGCGTGACACTAACTATTGCTATCCAACTCCCTATCCTGGCTAAGAATGATTGACATGGGATGGCATGCATCTTTGTCTGAATATAGCTACTACATTTTAAATAGATCTTTTTCAACGGGAAATGGTATTTATTATTACATTCCCCATCAAATATTCCTTTTGCAATTGCTAGAGAGTCGTCTGTCATTTCAGCCTAAATTAGGATGTCAATGCACATAAATGAGTTTTTCAGTGTTAGAAAAACATGGGCTCCTTCCTCCCAGAATCAGTGGCACACTTATTTACAAGTTGTGTATGGTATTGCAGTTCTCCCCTATTCGCTTTAGTGGGGTTGATCTACTCCAGACAGTTTGTGGACAGGTTTAGCACTGTTTATAGAGGAAAGGCTTTTCTTAAACTGGGCAGCCACTTAAATGTTATAGCTTGCACCATTTGATGAGGTTTAATTAATATTTATTTAAAAATTGCTATTTCTATGACTTCCACATTCAGATTTTGCAGTTTATTGAATCAAATTGTATGCTGAAAATCTGCAACAAAATTCAGGGCAATACATGGAAATGGGATGTTCAAAGCCCCATTTAGATGTAGTGGATTTTTCAGATTAGTGATTCTATTCAGTTTTATCACATTGTCGATGCTGCACAAGGAAACGCTTCTTCTTCTCTTCTTTCTTATTGGATGTCAGAGAAAAGTGTTTCCTTCCTATGCTTTCCTATCCGTGCATTCAGTTGTAGGCCAACTGGAATCCAACTTGCAGCGAAGTCAAGGTTTTTACTTCATTGAAAGCTCAAGTTACAGCTACCTCTAGGAGGTTTTTCCCCAAATTAGCTTAAAAGGATTGTGCCATGAAAGACATTTATTACTTGTCGACAAGATGGGTGATATCGTTCCTTGCGGTTTCCCACTCCCCCGAGACCCCAAACCGTTTCTCAAAAACCCGGGCTACCCCCTTTCCTACCCTTCATTTCCCTCCCCCCGAAAGGGAAACGTCTTTAAAATAAAGCAGAAATTGTAAAATTTTGGGCCACTGCTCCCATTCAAAGTCTAGGGAATTTGACAAAACCCTAGCAAGTCCCAAAAGGCCCGGGGGAAATGAGGGGGGAAGGGGGCGCCCCCTCATTTTAGTGATCGTTGAGGGTCCCAGCAGAGGTGATAAATGTTTTCCTGGAACAACCCCCTTTAAAAACACAAAGGGAAATTTTTTCCCAGGGTTCCCCCCCCCCCCCTTCCCCTCACCCCCCCCTTTTTTCTTTTTTTTTTGAACCATTTGTTTGGCCTTATATCTAGGGTAAAAAAATGCCCGGGTCTTTTCCTGCTGCTTTGGAAGGGGGTGGGAAAAGCATGCCCTCCCTGGTTGTTTTTTTTTTTTTTGTTTGTTTTTTTTTTTTTTTTGTTTTATCCCTTCCTTTTCTCAAGGTTAGATGCATGGACAAAGTTGTTGGCAACCTTTTATTAAATAAAAAGATGCCAAAAAGGTAAAATTAAAAAAATTTTTGGGAAATTGCCCAAAAGAAATTGTTCCTAAAAAATCAAGAAATGAAATTAAACATTCCCTTTTTGGGAATTTGAAAGTTAAAATTGAAAAAAAAAATTTTTAAACCCTGGCCATGGACAAACAATGATGGCTTCCTTAATTTGTTCCACTTTTTTTTAAGGCAACCCCGGGCCAAAAAGGCTTTCTTTTAAGGGGTTTTGTTAAAAACAGTTTTTTTTTGGATTAATTTCAAATTCCTAAAATACATTCCAAAAACAAACCCGGGGATCAGATTCAAAAACGTTTTCCAAATTACGCAGCTAAAATTTTTGGGAGGGTGTTGGGCGCAGGATCGCATCAAATTTTTTTAAATAGGGCTTCTCTGCGTCTTTGGGCCAAGAATTGACATGCCAATTTTGGAAAAATTTCCAAAAGGTAATGAGACAGATCAAACGATCACTCGGGGTTAAAACCGAGGGCATGTTTAACATTTAAAAGCAATGTAAACCCATATTGTTTTTTTTTTAAACCCACTTAACAAAAAAAACGTATGTTAAACACAAACTTAACAGGGCTGTGGAACATACCCTTTAACTCTCATTTGAGACTTCGGCATCGTCCCAGGTTTTTTTGGGGCCCCACCTTTTAACCCAACTGCCCCCAGCTGTTTTCAGGGGGGTTAAAGCGTCCCTTCCCCTGGGTTTCTCTACCCCCTTTTCCACAGATTTTCAAATTGGATTTAATCAAGGCTTAAAAAAAGCCACTTCAGTATATTTCCAATGTTTTTGTCTTAACCATTCTTGGATGTTTTTAGCTGGGGTGGTTTTTTGGTTTCTTTATCCTGTTGGGGGACAAAGGGAATGTGAATGGGGCCCAAAAGTTTCCGGGACATTAGTTTGAAAAATTTCCCCATTTCCCAAAGACTTGCTCCGGTTTTTGACTTCATTGAAACTCTGAAAGATTCAACACGCTGTGCCAGATGCAGCAGAGAAACCCCCAAAAAAACAAAACCCGACTCCCCTCCATGTTTCACCGTAGGTACATTGTTCATTTCTTTGTATGCTTTGATTTTGCATCTGTGCACATAGAGCTAATGTGACTTTCCAAAAAGCTCCCGTTTGTCTCCTCTGCCTTATCGGACATTCACCCAGATACTTTTTAGCTTGTCAATATGCATTTTGGAAAATTCCACCCCCCACTAGTTTTTTGTTGAAATTTTAAATCAGGGGTTTTTTCCCCCCTGGGACGTTTTTTAAAAGTTCCTTTGACAAAAAAAACCGAAACCGGATGGTGCCGGTCTGACACTGATAAAACCTTTGGGCTTTGGCATTCCCCCCTAAAAAATTGTTTTGGGGTAATTGTTCTAGACTCTTTGGTTACCATTCATATTATTAGTCTGTTCAATTTGTGATCCATTTAACTCTTGCAACCACTTCAAAGGAGGTTGGCAACAGAGCCATAGACCTTAAACTTCAAATTATTATGTGCAACGGAAACAAACATAAAGGGTTTTTGGGGGGAAAAGGGTTTCTTAAAGCCTTTTTAATTTTAAACCTTGTTTGTTTTTTAATTTTTTTTCTAATCCCTGTTTCCCTTTTGGGCCCCATGGGGGGGGTCGGGGGTTGGTAACACACCGAATACCAAAACGGGCATTTTGCTCATTTTCATTTCTTTAGATGGGCAAAAAGACTGATTACAAGACCCGTGATCCAAAATTATAGCCCTTTAATTTTTAAAACCTTGAAGGGTTGGCCCTATTTTATTTCTTTTCCGGGGGTACAAACTTTTTTGTCCGGGCCCGGGTTTCTTTTGTCTTTGGGGGTTTTTTTTTTTTTCATTTTAAAACCCCATAATAATTAAAGGGACCGCGGGTTTTTGGGGGGTTATATCCAATAAATTTGTGATTTTTTTTCAATTAACTTAAATTAAAGTTGACTTATTTCCATGTATAAAAGTATTCTAAAATCTACAAGAACATGGAGATAAATATATTCCCAAAAGGTTGGGTTCTTTTAAAACATGATCCAAATCGATCTCCGTTAACAAGTCATATAGCCATTGCTAATATTAATAATTCAAAAGCAATGCCTGATTTTCATTAGGTGATTTTCAGTAAATTTAAATTTATTACTTTTGTCAGTTTCAAGTTATTTCCATACAAGCACAATCCAATATCAGCAGCACACTAGTAGCACTAAAAAACTATCGCCTTGCTGATTGGCATGGGTTTAAAGCATTTTTTGATAAAAAATTGTGAACAAAACCCCCCAAATTATTTCATGTATCAGAGATGCTTTTCCAAAAAAAATTTCCCATTCCCTTTTTTATAGTTTTTTTTAGTTTCTTGTAGTGTGCGCTGATATTGGTTTTGTTTGTATGTTTCTGCCACACCAGGTGGGACCTGTGCAAATTTTTTTTTTAAAGTTTTTTTTTTGGGTGTGCAGGAAACCCAAAATGGTTTTCTTTCAAAATTTATTTCCAAAAGACCCTTATGGGTTTTTCTTTTTTTAACAGAAAAGGGGGAAACCCAATTTAAATTTTTTTCCCCTTATGTAGCTACCTGAAAGGGACAAAAATATGGTAGTTTTTGGGGTGGGGGGGAGGGGTAACACATTTCTGTGCATAGTGAAAAAAAAATTTCAGAGGGCCCTTTGGGAAAATACTTTTGGGAAAGGGGAGGGGGGAAATTTAAACTAGTCCTCAACCAGCAAAAGGAAGGAATCCCCCGGGCCTTAGGGAAAGGGGGGAAAAATGTACCAAAAAAAGAACTGTATTGGATGTGTTTTATGTTGTATATTTTGTGTAAATATGTGTTGTGTATGTGTGGTGTGTGTGTTGTGTTTTTATATATATATATAATTTATATATAATTTTTAAATATATCCAAAATAATAATATATATATATATAAAATATAAAATAAAAATTAACTTTTTTTTTTTTTTTATTATTTATTTAGTTTTTTTAAAGGGAAACCCGTATCCTGAAAAATAAGAAACCCCATTTCCCGGGGTATATTACTAACGAGGGTTTTATGAGAAAAATTGGGGTTTTTCCCCCCCCGAAACTTTTAACTCTAAAAAAAGCAAAACCCCTAAACCCTTTTTAAAAAAGTTTTTTTTACATGATGCATCCACAACATTTTCAATTTTTAAACATCCAGTATTGCTTATAAAAGAGACCTGTTTTTGCAATAATCAATTGCCACCAAATCTTTTGGGGCTTTTTTTTTGTCTTCATTGTTGCCCTTGCATTAGGGCATAATGATTTTTCAAAAGCAGGCAATACTTTAGGCAATTATCTTTGTATATTTTGCCATATAACACTGTTTCATGCATTTTCCCCTCTGTAAATTTGTTTGCTTTTTTTAAAATTTGGGCATGTGGGGTGGGGTCCAAACACAGGGGGTTTGATGAAAAATAAAAAAGCATAGGAAAGCTGTGTAGAAAATGGGAGTTAATGAAGGGCCTTTTTGGGATTGAAAAGGGTTTTTGGGCTACCCTTGGGGTTTAAGTAACAATTTCATAATGAATTTATTTTTTATGTTTTTTACCCTTGTAGGGATTTTTGACATTGTAAGACTTTAGCTCAGATCCAAACACCATATTGGCTAGCCACAGCCCAGCAGCTGTCCCATCTCTGAAAAGCTCGCCCAAATTTTTTGTTTAAAAAATTTCTCTAAGGGGCCCTAACGTGAGATTTTTAGTAAAGTTTTACGGGTTTCCCCTTCCCAAACCAGGTCCTCCTTCAGATCTTCCAATCAAAATGCATAGCAGAAGACGCCATTTTCTTTGCATTCTAGCGGGGAGAAACATGGGCTAAGCCCCCCGGGTCAATTAAAATACTTTTGAGGGGCTGTATCTACTTAATATCTGTTTTATGTGTATTTACTTTGGGGCCCGAGGACAGCAATTTTGGGTCATTTTAAGGGTTAAAATTTGCACATAAAAAAATGGCTTTAAAAAGCCCAAATTAAAATTTTCCCTATCTCATTAATGTCTTTAGAAACTGGTACAGGGAACCCCTTTGGGAGCTTTTAAAAGGGTGTCTGTCTGGGTTTATTTAAAATTTAAAGGAGGGTTTTAAAAGTTTTGAGCTCTCAATACTGCTAATAGCACCATTTAAAGGGGGAAAAAAAGAGATTGGAAACATAGTTTAGGTTACAAAATGCATGTGGGGGTGTTTTAAAACTTTTTGAATGGCCCTTTAAACCCCCGCTATTTTAAAAGCTCTGGAGCGGGCTTTTTAGTTTTGTGCCCCCCCAGCCTCTTTGCATTGAGCCCCTTTTTTTGCAAACCCAATCTCCCGTATGAGTGGGTGACTTGAGTGTCCAATGAGGAGAGGGACAAAGCAGTCCCCCCAGGGGGGCTAGGGAAGGGGGCTTTAAAGCAGAGAGCTGTGGACCCCTTCAGGGGATTGTCTACTTTGTATTGTTTTTTTATATACAGTATTATGTAGATAAGAAATCATACAATTATATATGACATATGTATTGCAAAATTTGCTCCTTTTACCTTTTTTTCCCGGGCCCCTTTTTCTAAGGGAAAAAAAAAAAAGGTATAGCCCCCTTCTAGTCCAAGTTTTGGCTCCCATGGTGGGAAAATTGGGGGAGAAATCTTTTGACCCCCCATAATTGTCATGTTTTCCCTGCTATCCAATAACATGCAAAATGTGTAAACCTTTTTTTTCTAGATGGGGGGGGTCCTGATTGTATAAAAAAGGGAACCCCCAGCAAAGTATCACATGTATATGGGAAAACTTTCTATTTATGATGAATTTACTATGTATGTAATAGGAAATCAAAACAAAGTATTTTTTTTTTAAAACCTAAGTTATGATGATTTCCTGTTATCTTTTTATTGGCTGTCAGCAGTTTTTAGGTTCGGAAGGGTAAGCTCTTTTGGGAAAAACCCAATTGTTAATTTTTTTGTGTGTAAAGTTTTAAATTTGGGAAAATTTTGTGCACTCCCTATTGGGAAAATAGGGCCCCCAAAAAAAAAAAAATATTTATTATAAATAAAATCTCTTTTCGTTTAAAAGTCTAGCTATCTTAACCCGTAAACCCTTTTTTTTTGGGTTGTTTTTGGGAAATTTAAAAAGGATCCGAACTGAAAAAAATTGTTTTTATTTGTTTTGGAATTTTCAGAAAACTCAGCTTAAAGGGGTAAGGAAACCTCAAAAGTCATATATGACCCCTTCCATAGGAAAAAAAAAGGGGTGGGTTTAAAACTGTTAAAAAAAGAGTTTCCAGGCAAAAGGGGAGCAGGTGAAAAAAGTAAAGGTAAGTGGAAAATTTTTTTTTTTATTTTTTTTTTTAAATTTATAAAAAGGGGGTTAGAAAAAAGGGGTTTTAAAATGATGGGAAAAAAATAGGAAACACCCTAAAAAGTTTTGCAAAGAAACTGCAATTTCCTTTTAGCAAAAAAAAAAAAGGCCCCTGGGAAAACTTTTACAAAACCCTGCAAAACATGATTGGGAATTTAGCGCATTTTGGTTTCTGTGGGAAAATATATTAATTCCCCCTGTGGCCCCCTTAAATTTGGGGGGGAGGGAGCAAGATGTAAATAGGGAACTGGGGGGCTGTAACGGTGGGTTTGGTTTCCAAGGTAAATTGAATTTTTAAATTTTTATTTCAGCAGCTTAAAATTTTTTAAGAAAAGACATGGGGCAACCCCTTTTTTTATCATTCTGGGAAAAAAAGCCCCTCATTTTGACTATGTTTTATGGGGGGAAAATAAAGGGAGGAGGTACCAAAAAAAGGGTTTGACACTAAATCAAATCCTCTTAAACCTTTTTTAAAAAAATTAGCTTAAGCACCCCGGTTTTTATTTATTGGGCCAAAAAGAGGTCGCACCTATAAAAGATATAATATCCCAGCCAACCCATGTTGCTCAAAAAAAAAATTGTCCCCTTTTAACAGAGCCAGTCGATACCCCAAAAAAAAGAATTTTTTGGCAAAAAGACATTTCTTAATAAAACTAAAAATTTTATAAACAAATTTTTAAAGTCAGTATTAGGGTATGGGTTTACCTGGCAAATTCAGTCCGTGTGAACATACACTTTTATATGCGTGTTTGGATCCATCTGTCGGACCCAGACACATATCTAATAATGTGCATTGTGATTTACATTGCTTTTAATACGAAACACGCATGGGCATCACACGAGTGATCACCGATGCATGTTACATTGTGTCTTTCGGATCCGTCTCTCGGATGCGTCCCAAGAATTGATATGTCTATTCTTGGTCCGAAAGACGCAGCAGGAGCCCTAGTTAGAACTATAGGGTGCGATCCTGCTGCATCCAACACGCATCCAAACATGCCCCATAGGGGTAGTACACTGGTATGTTTATAAAACGAAAAACGCTGGCAAAAGGGTCATTTGTCGATGCAGGGGAGAAAGTGCCTTATTGTGTAAAGAAATTGCATTTGTAGAAGATGCCATGACTTCATGATTGTTGAAGGTCTGACCTCTCAAACCCCATCCATCCTGAGCTGAATGGGGCCACAGCACTTTGGTGCCCCAAACTACTGTGAACTTCAGTATGGCCCCATTCGCTTGCATAGAGCTATGGCTGCTGTAATGTGGTCTTGGCACAAAGCTCTATCCTAGCAAATATGATATGGAATTACCTCATTAACTGATTTTCATGGATGTTTTCATTTAGTGTGAAGTAGAATCTGTATCATAAAAGCACATCTATGTATGTGTTACTGAAACCTTACTACTTGGATTGCCTCCTTCATAGGTCTTTGACACCTGCTAGATTACTAAAGGTCCAATTTAATTGTAGAGTGGACCTAAAGTATTTTGTCCATCTCTTTCTTAAACAATAGTTTGATTGAAGGGATTGGACCACAACTAACACTTATCTGCTATCTACAGAATAGGAGATTAATGTCTGGCTGGTGGGGTATCACTGCCGACATTCCACCGGCCAAAAAACAGTCCCAAAACCCCTGTGTAATTGGTACAGTACTGGAGCTTACTCACTGGTGCTCCATTAACTGTGAATAGGACTGCTGTAGATAGCAAAGCGCTATACAGTGAATGGAGCAACACTGCGCACATGTGACCTTTGCTCCAGTCACATAGGAGTGGGGATGAGAGGGGTTGTTGGGCGCTTATTTCCATGATTAGTGAGGCTCCCAGCAGTTGCACCCCACTTATCAGACATTTATCTCCTATGCTGTGGGTAGCAAACAAAATGTTATTTGTGATCCAACCCCTTTTAAGTTTTCTGCAAAATGAGCAGTAGTTTAGGATGGAGTACTTTTTTTTAAGGGACCTGTATTGTTTTGCCAAGTTGATTTTTTCCCCCTTTTCCCAAGATTTTTGGGGATATTAAAATTCAGAGATGGGTTTGGGGAAACTTCCCCTTTTTGGGTTTACGAAAAGAAAGGGGGAAACCCAAGAGAATTTTTAAAACCCTTTTTTGTCTGGTTAGGGAAGCCATTTTTTTAAAAACCCTTACCGCCGGAGCCATTTTTGGGGCCTCCTGACGAGCCCTTTTTTTAAAATTTTTTTCTTTGTGTCCTTTGTGAGAAAAACCCCTTTTTTTTTCATTTTAAAACCTTTCCTTGTGATTCAGAATTTTTTTTCTAGTGAACATTGTGCAATAAGATAGTAAAAAATTTTTGGGGCCCAAAAAAAAGGGTTTGTTTAATTGTGAAAAAAAAAATTCAAATTTAAAGGGGGAAAAAATAAAAAAAAATTTTCCCCAATTTTTCAAACTTTTCAAAAATTTCTGCATGAAAGACAGATAGTTTTTACCACTCAAAATAGTTTATAACTAGAAAAACCCCAAATATTTTCTGCTGTAGTTTGGCAAAAAAAATTTTTTTAAATTTTTTTTTTTTTTTTTTTTTTTTTTACGACTTTTAGGGGGCTTATAAGTTTAGTAGTAATTTTCAAATTTTCAAAAAAAATTTCCCAATTATCTTTATTTTTAGGGCCCAAAGCCCCATTTCTAAAGTGATTTTTGATTGCCCTGTATGTTAGATACCCCCCCCAAATAAATGCCCTCATCTAAGAAACAAACACCTTAAAGTTTCAAAACCGAATTTAGGAAGTTTTTTAAACCCATTGGGGTTTTTTCACAGGAATTAAAGCAAAGGGGGAAGGGGGGAATTTCAAAATTTCACTTTTTTTTGAAAGTTTTTAAAATTTTTATACAAAAATGACAAGAAAAAACCGGTAAAGGGAGGGGGAAAATGAAAATTTTAAAATCGTTTCCCCAGTTTTCTCCCCATTTTCAGAGATTATCCCATATGGGGGCCCTAGTGCATTAATTTGGCCCCAACCATAACCCCAAATAGGAGGCGCACCTATGGACTCGGGGGCCCCTCTTTTTTCCATTACAATTTTATTTGGGGGCCTTTTCGGGTTTTGCGGAAACCCAAAGGGTTTCCCAAACTTAATAAATCCCCCTAAAAAGACCCCTTTTTGGGGAAATTTAAAAACCCCTTTCTGGAATATATCCAAAAGGTGTAGTGAGAAAAATCGACCCCACGGGGTTTCAAAAATTTTTTTTAGGTTGGGCTCGGGAAAAAAAAAAAAAAATTTTTTTTTCCAATAACCCTGAAAATTTTGGGGCAGAAAATATTTTAATTTTTACAAGGAATTTTGGGAAAAAAAAAAACCCCCAAAAATTGTGTTACGAAATTTTCCCTTCCCAAAGTTGGGCCCAATCCCCTAACATGGGGTGTAAACTGCTTTTTGGGGGCCCCATGGCAGGGTGTAAAAGGGGAGGGGCACAAATTGGCTTTTTGGGCACAATATTGGGGGGGCCAAAGGGGGGGCCTTCCGCAAAGCCCCCAAAGTACTAAAACCCGGTTGAAACCTCCCAAAATTTTCCCCTATTTGGATTCAACACCCTTCAGGGATCTATCTAAGGGGTATTGTGCTTTTTGGGGCGCCCCAGGTTTTTCCGAGTTTTTTTTTTTTTTAAAGCTTTGGGCCATGGAAAAATGGGGGGGGGAAAGTTTTTTCCGCCTTTGGTTTTTGGGTTCATTTTTACAGTATTCCCCAAATAGGGGAAAAAGGACGGGATAACTTTACTATGGGGGTGGGTAAAAATTTACAATGATATAAATTTTTTTTATTTTTTAAAATTTTTTCCCTTTAAATTTTACCCCTAAGAAGCGAGTTTATAAAAATTGCGTTTTTATGTTTTTTCCTTTTCTGACACCCATAGCTTTTTTAAATTTTTTTGGGCATACGGGGGTGCTTGTGGGCTTTTTTTTTTTACGAGATGGGGTTGTTTGTTTTTTTTGGGTTTACCTTTTAGGGGGGGCATGTGATGCTTTGACATTTTTTATTAAGGTTTTTGTAGGTATTTTGTACAAAATACAGCAATCCCGGTAGTGTTTTTTTTTTTTTTTATTTTTTTTCAGCGGGTTTCTGTGCGGTATAAATGACATGCTAGTTTTCCCTCAGAAAGGGTTTTTACGATTACAAACGATAAAACCCCATTTGTAAATTTTTTTAATGTTTTTCTGCTTTTACACAATAAAAAACACTTTTATTTGAAAAGGAAAACCCGTTTTTTCTTTACCGCAGTCTGAGAAGCCATAAAAATTTTTTTATTTTTCTTTTTTTGGAGCTGTAAAAAGGGGCTTTTTTTTTGCGGGGAAAGGGTTGATGTTTTTTTTGGTAATATTTTTGAGGGGACAAGACTTAATGATCCCCATTTTTTAAACCGTTTTTTGGAAAGGGAAAGGGGGAAGAAAATATTGCCCCAAACCTAGCAAATGTTTTTTATTTTTATTTTTTAAAAGCGTTTTTCCCCGGGAGTAAACCGTGAAAAAGTTTTGTTTTTTTCCTTTTGGGGTTTAGACGATTAGGGGGATACCCAATTTAAAAGTAGTTTTTTTTTTTAAAGCAAATTTTTTTTAAAAAAGTGTTTTTTTTTGTGGGAAAAAAATATTTATTTCACGTACCCTAATAGCCCGAACTTTTTAATTTTTTTGTTTTACAGAGCTGTGTAAGGACTTTTTTTTTTTCGGGATTTAAATGGGCGTTTTAATTGGTAAAAAAACTTTGGCGTTATTTTTTTTTTTGATCGCTTTTTATTCCATTTTATGTGCTTTAGGATTTTACAAAAATCGCAATTCGGGACTGTTTTTTTTTTTTGTTTTTTTTCGGAATTTTACCCTTTCGGGTTTAATTTAAAGTGACAGATTTATAGGGTGGGGCGCAAAGCACGAGGCGATACCAAATAAAGGGTACTTTATTTTTTTTTGATCTTTTTTGGGGCGATTGGGGGTTTGGGAAAGGGGAAAAAGGGCATGTAAGTGTTTTTATTTTATTTTTTTTGTTTTTACTTTTTACAAATTTATTTTTTACTTTTTTATACACTTTTTTTAAATTTTCCCCCGGGGGAATTGCATGAACGATCGTCGATCTTTCATGCAAAGGAAACAGCATACAGCTTTTAGCTGTATGTCTGGTCTCCATGACAACCCGTCTGGGCAAAGGTGCCCAAAAAAGCATTGGGGCCCTGTGACGTCCCGACAACCCGGATGGGTTCCCTTCAGCAACCCGGGGTTTTCTGGTAGGAGATCGTATCGGCGTCAGCGCCGTTACTGGGGCCGGAAATTTGGGCCCGCAGGGGCTCACTCCCCGCCACCCCCAAACCGCCATGTCGCGACCACGATGTCGCAAAACGGGGGGGTTTTAAAACCCCCGCGGCCGGAGCTCATTTCCCGGGCCCTGGGGGATGCGGCATGATGCCGCGGTAATTTCCCCCGGGTTTATGCCGCGAAAATTTTTGGGGCTCCCCTTGTGAGCGCGCAAGATCGCCCCTTTACCCACTATACGGGGAAAATTTTCGGGAACCCTACCCGGGCAAAACCCCCGGGATGGTACGGCAAATTTCGGAAAGGGGTTAAAGGGGTTTTGCGTTCCTTTTCACGAATTATTTTTATTGTTCATTTGCTTCCTAAATGGGGAAAAAAACTACTTTTTAAATAGTCTTCATTAGACTTTCAGATCCTTTACATTTTTTGCCATTTTGTCAGCTTTTTTTTTTTTTTTAAAAAAACTTAAAAAAGGCTTTTCCCTTTTATTTTAACAGATTGTGGGGAAACTGCCCCTTTTATATCCCCATTTCTTGTAGGGTGTGTATAGATTGATAGATTTTATATCTATCTTTATACATATTTATACACCCCTCACATTTTTGTAAATATTGTATTATATCTTTTCATGGGACAAGATTTGACACCAAAAAAAATAGTCCCTTTTAAAAGGTTTTAAATTTGGTGTTCCCCCCCAAAAAAAACACCCCGCCATTTAAAGTCTAAAATTTCTGGCAACAAAAGTGAGTACACCCTCCCAATGAAAAGAACAAATTGGGGCCCAAAATGTTTAAATTTTTTTGTGGCCAAACCCTTCTTTTCCCGCACTTTCCCTTTAAATTCTTGGGCAAAGGAAATTTACTAGAACTTTTACAGGGTTTCAGCCCATGGAATCCTTTCACTTTCCCCCCTTTTGGGAATTTGGGGGTCGGTGGATGTTTGACACCTTGGTCCCTCCCCCTTTTTTTTTGAGGAAGCCCAAAAAGTGCATAAAAAGGTTTTAAAAGGGCTGGAGAAAAGGGGTTGGCCAGTTTTGGGACATTTACCCCTTTTTTTCTTTTTTAAGAATCGTGGTAATTTTTAAGGTGTGTTTTGGGGTCGTTATTTTGGGAATTTTACCCGCCCCCCTTGGGGGGTTTTTTTAGGGGGCTTTTTTATGTCACAGTACATGTTGGCATTCCTGGTTCCCCCATGAAAATTTTAGGCCCAAAACCCCAAAACCCCGCCAAGAAACCCCAAAATAGACACTCCCAAAAAACCCCGCTTGGGTTAGGCAAAACACACTTGTCTTTGTACTCCCCACCAGGGTTTCTGCCCCCAAAAACGTTTGGGCAAACCCTTTTGAACCAAATAAGTTTAAATTTTGGGCCCCATTAGAAACCCCAAGGGCAAATTTTCCCGTAATCCTGGAACCAACCTGTCCCTTTAGCAAAAAAATATTTGAGGCTTTTTTGGGGCACCATCCCTTTAAAGGGGGCTTCCTTTTGGACAACAAAAACCCCGGGGAATTTGATACCCGTGTGCGGGGTATGGTTGGCACTGAACCCCGCTGGTCTCCCACCCCTTTTAAACCCCCGCAGCAAAAGGGTGGCAAACCTGTACCCTCATTTTAAAAAAAAAAAATTTGGTTTTGATGCGAGAACATGCACTCAAATTCTTTGATCAACCATGGGAAAGGGCCCGTTTGAGTGGAAACCCCGGGCCCTTTTAAAAAAAGCTTTTATGGTCGGGCCCAAAGTAAATGCAGGTGTTTTGGGAGCCCTTCCCTTTTAAACCAAGGGTATCTTTTTGTTTGAGAAAAAATTCTTTTTTTTAAAATCCTAAGAACCTTTTCCATGAATTTCCCTGATCAAAATTCCCCGTGACCCTAAAAAAAGCGAGAAGAGGGATAACACCAAATTTTAAAACAAACCCCCTTCCCATTCCAACCCCGAGACCCCTTTTTAACACCCAATGGTTTACATGGAAACAAATAGGAGGGAAAAAGGGAAATTCGGCTTAAAATTTTTCCCTTTTCAAATCTAGGGGTGTACTAAGGGGATTTTTGTTGCCCAGCTGTTTTAACTTGGGTGTGGGTTTTTTAAAGGGCACAACGGGAAAATTTACACTTTTAAAAATAATCTTTTAAAAACGGGGTACTTTTTCATTGTAAACAATGTGTCCTAAACTTCAGTTTTTATCCATGAAAACATTTTTTAAAAAAAAATTTTTGAAGGGGTGTACCTCCTTTTTAAAATGCTGTTTTATGACCCCCAAAAACAGCTTTTTATAATCATCCTATTGTTTGGGAGATTTTGCTTTTGGGAAAAAGGGGAAAGAAAAAAAGGGGGGTTTTTAAGGGGGTTTTAATGAAAAAAAATGGAGGTTTAATAGGGATTAAGGGGCCTTTGGGGTTTAACCCAAAAAGGGCACATAATCAAGGGAAATTGCGGGCCCGAATTCTGGCACCCAAATTTTTTTGGGTTTAAAACCACACTTTGTTTTTAGAAAATTTTCACATGAAATAGGATGCGGGTTTTTTGAACCCCAAAAACCCGGGGGGGCCGGGCCCTTAAATTTGGCTGCCCTTAAATGGATAAAAAAAGATTGGGGCAGTTTTAAAAAAAACTCCCGAATTTTTCAACACTATGATAAAGGGGCATTTTTAAGACTTCTATCCCTTTTACTGTCTTAGAGGTTTGGGAAAAATTGAAAAAAGGCCCCAGTGGGGAGTAAAAAACTAAAGGGTTTAGTGGCCCCGGGAAACAAACCTAAAATTTACCTATTCCACTAAATAGTAATGCAAATCAAAGGCTATGGGCCCGGGTAAATTAAGGGCCCTAATTGCAGGGCGGATTTTTGCCCCCAATTTTTTGGTGTGTGTAAAGGGGGGCGGGGAGCTCGCCGGCCCCCTAGACCCCCCTTATTTCCCCGCCGCGTATCCCCCCGGGGGGAAAATTCATGTCACTTTTCCTTTAAATATGGAAAACGAAATCCATAGTTCTCTGAGAACTGGAAAATTTCCGGAATGACTGGGGGGACTTCAGCTGTTTGAGCGCAGTAAAGCGCGAAAACGGACTGAAAAACCGCCCCAAAAAACAGCCCTGTGAACATAGCCAAACACCTTCTCTCCAGCTACTCTGGATTAGGCCTTCCAATGATCCCCATTGTTGATTGGTATCCAACATGATTGTGAGTTTTCAGACTCTGGTATAGGCTGAATACATCATCAATTCTTTTGAAAATGGAACAGTGAGAACAGCCACTAACGGGATACAGTCTATTTAAGAGGTTTCAAGCAGTTACTGTCCTGTTAGCCCGTGTTCACACGGCTTATTCAAGCCGTAATTGCGAGCCGGATTGCGCTCGCAATTGCGGCTTGAATAAGGGGCGGGGCGCGGCCCACCGGCCCCATAGGCTTTCATTATCCACGGCACGTATTGTGCCTGGATAATGTGCATGTCACTTTCTCCCCGCCCGGTGGATTCGCCGAGCGGGAAGAAGCGACGGAATCCACTGTCCTCTATGAGAACGGTGGATTACCGTAATTACTGCGACGGATTGGCGCCGTACTGCAGCGCAAATCCGGTGCGCAGTACGCGGCAATCCGCGGCCAAATAAGCCGTGTGAACGGCCCCTAAGTCTGGTCTCACAGTGGTAAAATAAGCCAACCAAGCAATTAATGGCAAAAATAATAATCCGTGTATCTAGAATTGTTGCACTGTAACTTCTATATAGCAGTTTCTTGTTTACACTGTAAGGCATGGAATTACACTGTAAGGCATGGAATTGCATGCATCTTGTATACACTTAAACTGCATTAAAAAATATGTATAATTAAAGTGCCCAAATTCAGTAATGGATCCAAAAGAAAGTAAAAGTGCAAGCTTCAGTAATCTGGTCCCATCTGCAAATCCTCAGTATATTGTGGCTCCCAGCATCGTGATGAAAAAAACATCATGTCTTGCCTTCCAACTTGCCCAACCTGCATGCACAGGTTTCTCTCCTGACATAAACCCATTTTAAAGGTCTGTTACATTTGTTTCTGTAGGTCCGCCACGCTGGAATGGTATGTATGGAAGGTTTCTATTAATAAGACATGATGAGCATGGAGTGTAATGTGTGGTTTTCTTTTTTACCTTCAAATCCTTTTTGCTCTATTAATCCATCAATTAACACATCAAAAACAGGTTATACATGTTTCATTGTTTCTCAATGTGTTACCTACACTGTTTTAATATTATGCAGTTTGCTTCTTTGAAAGATTTCCAATGCATGCATAAGATATATATATATATATATATCTCAAGTAGTATGCGGACTTTGGTATATGTTGAGATTGCAATACTAAAGACTAACGGTTTCTGTCTTACAGCACCACCGCCACCACCTTCAAGAGGTGGCGCTCCACCACCTCCTTCACACGGCTCAGGTCTTCCACCGCCTCCACCAGCAAGAGGTGGCATTTCAAAACCCCCCTCCGCCTCCTTCCAGAGCTCCAATGGGTGCACCGCCACCACCCCCACCTTTCAGACCAGGAGCCTCAGGACCACCACCACCTCCACCTAATCGAATGCACCCTTTCCACCACCACCAGGTCATTCTTCATCCGCACCTTCAAGTCCACCTCCCCCACCACCACCTCCACTGCAAGGATTTGGAGCACCTGCCCCACCTCCTCCTCCGCCTCCACCAGGTCCTCCACCTCCACCTGGTCCACCACCTCTACCTGGGTCGGCAGCAGACAATGATAATCAAATTGCACCTCCTGCTGGCAACAAAGCAGCACTCCTTGAGCAGATAAAGGGAGGAGCTCAGCTTAGGAAAGTAGATAATAAGGAAAACCGGCCAGTGTCTTCCTCTGGACGAGATGCTCTGCTGGACCAAATACGACAGGGAATACAGTTAAAAGCTGTGAGTAACCAGGACAAATCTCAAGTCTCTCAATACTTTGTACTGTTTGTTTTTTTTATTGCCTTCTATGATGATCTATAGATTTTAACATGATGATATATACGTCATTCACCAGGTGGCAGATGAGGCAGATACTATTGCGCCTACTCCTGCTCCTGGAATAGTAGGAGCACTGATGGAAGTAATGCAGAAAAGGAGTAAAGCCATTCATTCTTCAGGTATGGACACCGAATGTGGACTTGTGGTTAAACGATACCTTGGATGTAGCCATTCTCTCATATACTCCTACATAAAGGGGTTTTATCCTTTTTAGAAAGCTAGGAAGGGTAAACCACATTTTTAATTAAAGATACAAAAAACGTTTTTTCTGACAAGTTTTTCTCTTATTGTACAATTTTATGGGGCAGCCATCTGCTGCAGAAGCCGTTCCATGGATTTGCTTTATTTAGGCACAAGAACTAAAACAATTTAACTTCTATGAGACAGTGTTGTGGGAATGCTCTGACTTTTGTAGTGACCACAGAGTATACACTTTGGGCCACATGTTTGAAACGGTTTTGGTCTAAAACTCACTTTTTTCCCCATAGAAACCTATAGGGGGAAAAAGTGAGTTTTAGGCCCAAACCGTTTCATACATGTGGCCCACTTTGTTTCATTCCATAGACCTCACCTACAAAAAGACATTGACTGAATAGAAGGCGCCCAAAGATGGGCTTCAAACATGGTGAAAGGTCTTAAGTACAAACAGACTAATGTGAGGTTTAGTAGTCAAAGTGAAAACTATTCTAGGGTTTGCTAACATTTTATTTGAGACCATCTAGACTAGGGCAGGAAATTATCAACCCCTTAGTGCATTATGATGTATTGGTCATGGTGACACAAAGGGAGTATGGAATGGGCTTTGGAGCCAAACCTGCTCCATATGTGACTGGTGCCAGTTGTTTATGACCGACAGCTTATATTAGCAGCTGGAATTGGAGAGAACTCCAATTCTGGCCATCTAACTGCTTAAAGGGAACCTGTCACATAGGTTGTGCCCCCCTTGCTGAGGGCAGCACAAGCTAGTGTCAGACCTGTTGTTTCCAGCACTGTGTCCCTTATTCTCTAAGATGCAGCAGTTTTAGAGCATTTACCCCTTAAATCTTATTCATGAGCAGGTGTTAGCTCCACCCACCAAAGGCTAGCCTCCGATTGGCAGGGTTTGAAAAAAACTGACTCTTTGAAGGACTCTTCGAATGACTCCTCTGGCTGAAGACTGCAGATTTGAGCATTAAATACACGAAAACTACAGCATCTTACAGAATAAGGGACACAGCACTGGAAACAGCAGGTCTGACACTAGCTTGTTCTGTCCTCAGCCAGGGGGGCAAAAACTATGTGACAGGTTCTCTTTAAATGCTGTGGCCAATGTGGCCACTGCATGTGATCGCGGGATGCTGTTCAGTTGCCATGTTTTCTAGAGCTGCCATGAATGTTCTCTTATTATACCTTACAAAGTAGTAGAACATAAAAACTACAGTGGTAACTTGGTACATCCAACCTGGTTTAAGTCCTGTTTAGACTCGAAAGATGTTGTTTGGTATACAACGTTTGTTTGGAATAAGACTAGAGGTGGCCTGGACCTGCATGGCAGCGGACATGTAACAGAGGAGCTCAGCACAACTTTCAGCCGGTTATCTCAAGCAAGGAAGAAGGATTTAGCAGCATGTTGCTTCCAGAGGTGAACGCTGCTTTGGCCCGTAAGCAGACCCTCCACGTGGCTTCTATTATTGAGCACTATCTGTCCTCTCATAAGTGCTGTACCTCTATAGCCGATGTCTTCCTCGCTTCTTTACACCCGATCCTCTCATCTCCTGCTCCGGCTCACTTGGGGGATAGACTGCACGGTAGCCTGCTCCTTCCAAGTATGCGACAGTGTGTATGAGGTGGATTGGACTCTGATATACCTCTCTCACTTTCCATCGGACCCGCCATCTTCAACCCTCTGTAGAGTTACATTGATCTAGCTCTGCTAAAGCACAGTTACCTTGTAGATGTCTACCGCTCATACTCCCTGCTATTACAGCTTTATCCAGGCTTCCTTTGGAGAACGTGAGAAGTATTGTGGATGATACACAATAATCCTATTGGTATACAAAGAGATTACTTTTCCTTTATTTCCTATGGGAACAGTTTGTTCCAGGTCCTTGGACTTATACCAAACAGATTAATGACTTACCAAGGTACCACTGTATATAAATTTGGTAGCGATTGAATCGTACTGACCTACAAAATAAAGATAGCATGTTCTTTATTGTGCCTGATGAACTTCATAAAAATAAGACCTCCTTCCAACCAAAGTCACAGTTGCGGTTTTTTTGGGCTCTCTAATACATTATTTGGCACCATTAAAAATACACGTCCCAGAAAAAAATTAAAACACCATGTTGTGGACCTTAAGCAGTTAGTCTTTTATGTATGAGATTGACTTAACCACTTTCTTGTAAATGGTGACAGCGTTTTGTGTTTTTTTTTTTTTCAAATACAGTAGCAAACTTTAGCTGTGGTTAAAATGGGGTTTTGTTGTAAGCTGACAGGTTATAAAGTGTAAGTTTTGTATAAAAAATAGAGAACATTTTGTATATAATAATTTCCTTCTTGTTAGATACTGATGAAGATGAGGATGATGATGAAGACTTTGAAGATGACGACGAATGGGATGATTGATCAACACGTTATATAAATATATATAATATATATTTTTTTTAAGGTGAATGAATACTAAACACTACTTTCTGTCTATGACTTCTGTAAAATGATCATGTAAATGGTTTACCAATCTGCTGTATATTTTTGTTGCCTTTTGCTTTTTTAATAATCTGTGAAATAACTCAATGGAAATGCAAATGTTTGTTATGCTGCACACAAATCTTCCTCCTGCTAATGGTGTGCAAACTGACAGTACATAACAGATCACATTAGTAAGTAGAACATCTGCATAACAAGATCTCTGTACGGAAGATTGAGTCAGTGATGGAACAACCTTTAATGTAATTGTTATAATGAGAAAAAGAAACACTATTTTCTTACCCTGATTTTTCTGTATCTTACTGAAATCTAGTATAGCACTATGTTCTTTTTTAAGTCATGCTGATCTTTGCTAATGGCGCCCCTTGTTTTGAATTCAGAGCTACTTGTAGGTTACTTATGTATGTACTTTCTTTGTTTTGGGGTTTGTTTGTTTTTTGCACTTTTTTTTTGGACACTACAAGAAATTGATTTATATCATCACAGCGGCTATCAATAATACCAATAACCCATTTTAGAAAGTTCAAGCAATAGCATCTGCTATTTTACAGCAATATTAATTGACTGTTTTTTCTTTAACTGTTTTTTACCCAACGCGTTACAAATCTTAAAGTATGGCCGACAACACACCAACTAAGAATTGGTGATATTTTAACTTATATGGTGAGTAGAACTGACTGACATAGCAATGCTACATGAGGTCAGCGGCCAAGACAGGCCTAAAACTGCATTAAGTAGATGGACACTTTTCTAGTCTGTGCACTACACATTGGATGATATCAGAAATGGAGCCTGTTTTGCACTTTACTCATGTCTGTGTTGACAGAACTGCTTGCTTCTCTACAGTATGGTTAAGTTTCTGAATGCGTACAAGCCACATTGCAGAAGCTCCAGCATACATTCAGTGCCGTTTATTGTGCTGCATTCCTGTGTATCAAATGGCAAACACTACAACACAATCATACGGAAAACCTATCTGGAATGGCAAATGAATAATAGTCTATATGGTCAAATAAACACTAATATGTTATGAACCTGCCTATTGCAATGCTCTATTATCTATTATGTAGTTTTGGGGAACAGAGGTTGACATTAAAAAGAAATAAAGAATACACTTTGTATACATACCTGATAGTTACTTCTGTTCACATGCCTTCATATTTGAGATGATGTCGGTACTAGTACAGGTGGCGAGAACAAATTTCTGATTCTGTGCTAGCTGAGGAGTCCCAATAAATGAGTCCCCGTTGCTTTCCTGTTGGTTTAGCTTTCATTGTAAATGTTACTGGCTGTTAATAACTAATATAAGGTTAAGTGTCACGGGCTGGTCCTGTTTCATTTTATATTCTGGAATTCCCAAGTATTGGACGATCAATAATCATGCAATTAAAGTGATCATGTAAACATAAGTCTATTTTATGTATAATTAGAACGGTGTTAATTCATCCTGGGATCTTTTTGTGAAGAAGTGGCAACATGGAACATGTTCAGTTTGTCTCACTACATCGATGCATCTCACCTCAGTCCTGTTTTCTTGGTTTCATTTTGAATTCAGGGGCGTGCTTACTGGCTTCCACTAGGCTGCAGTAGAAGCCAGGTCTGTAGCTATAGCAACCAGTGCTGACAGCCTATCAGGAGAGATCAAACAGGTCTGCAGCTATAGCAAGCTGAGGAGCTGATGCAGCCCATACAAGAGGGGATATCTAGGAGTAGGTAGGATACTGTTAATGGACACATATTGCAAAGTGACTTGTTTTTGCAAGATCTTCAACATAAAAAGCAATCCTTGTAGTGAGACAACCCCTTTAATGGTATTGCACCATCAGAATTACCATGTGAAGTGGGGGTGTCAGACTACTTTTTGTTAAAGGCCGCATTAGCATTATGGTTACAGTCAGCTATGGTGTGCCAAATGGTCAGTAAAAGGCCAAGATGTCCTTTAAGGTTGTATAATAGCCAGTCTCTTCCACCTTTTTGGTACCGAGCTTCCTACCTTGGAGATCAGTCTGGGTAGGGCTGTCTGAATTGTCACTGCCTTTAATTTGCTGAACAATTTGGAGGTGAGCACTGATGCTCTGAATTTTTGGTGGCTGAGGCTTAGATTTCTCTTTAGTCTCAGCAGTAATCAGCTGAAACCTACCATATATGGAATGTGTCCTGCTTCATACGCACCTAGCGATTCTATAAAGTTGAAGGCTAGGTTGCTGTTCTACACCACTTTGTTTTGGGGAAGGATAACGCCCAGCTATTTATTTATAAATATTACAGGAGAATAAGGGCATTTTTGGACGAGGTTTTAGGAGCGTTTCCTCGCCCAAAACTTCGTCCAAACCACATCAAAACCTCGCCTGAGACACGCTTCTTCAGAGGAGGTTTTGGACGAGGCTTTGATCAGGTTTTGGATCAGGTTTTTCGACGAGGTTTTCACCCGTACGAAGGAATAGCCAGGACAAAAACCGCGCTTCAAGAGTTGACATGACACTACTTTTTCATTGCTTCCAAAGAAGCGTGTAAAAACCTCATCGTGTGTTAACTACAACGAGGTTTTACCTAGGAATCAATTAAATTAACTGGGGGCGTTTTGGAAGCGTTTTGGGCACGGAAGCGCTCCAAAAGCCTCGTCCAAAAATGCCGTGTGAACATGCTCTAAGGGAGTAATAGGAAAAATTTTGGTATTTACTAACCGACGTCTCGAGTGGTGACCAGAACTCCAATTCAAAACAACAGTAAAGCTAGCTTGCTTGTTGTAATGTTATCTTAAAAAGTAACATGGTTTTCAAGGAGCATGATACAAATGATTGTTCCAGGAAGTAGGACGATTGGGACATCATAGAGCACAAGTACAAATGACATCTGCCTCCTGCTGGCCAGAGCTGTCAATCTAAGGTGACAGCTGGAGGTCAGATTCAGGTTGTCCTGCAAAACAAAGCAAAATATCGTATGTACTGCATCACAGATGTTACACACTCCTTACGTGTAGTCTCATCCATAGATTATGGATTGTTCATAGTATAATCTCTACCAGCTCAAAATGTTCTTTGCAAACATCTCTAAAAGTAACATTAACTAAGCACTTGTTTCATTTGTATGTTGAGAGGCTGAACAGGTAGCCTCTCCTGCAGAGGGAGACCACTTATGTTCTAAAACATGCATAATCTTATCTCTAGTGCATTCCTAGAATTCTGTGCAAGTGTTCTGTTCCTAAATAAAAACGACAAAGATAAGCGATGTGACCAGAAACCCTGTCCTTCCACGGTGATGAAAACCATCCGAATGCAGAATACTACGCTCAGTTTCTAATCTGTGGCTTTTTGAGTGGTTTCTTGTACTTGTGGTAATTGGCCAATTTAAAAGAGAGAATACCAACGGGCAGTTACATGGCATCCCAGCTGAAACTGCTTGGGTTCATGCATAAAGCGTGGCACTTCTGATTTGTAAAGCTCAAATATCTCTCTGATACCACATAATGTAGGAAATGTATCTGTGTAGCTACATCAGGTTTTTTCACATTTATGTTATTAACTTTGTATTCCGGACAAATCAAAGAAATGCCCATTTAGTGTTCACAAGACCTCACCTTATTGTTTGTAATACTGCAACATTTGTTCTTCATATAGCAGTGGCTCTGCATGTCTTGTCTATGCCTAGATTATTTCCATATTTTAGCGCCTAATACATTCGGACATCCCCTACCTCCTCACGTCTTAGTCTCCAGGACCTTTCCCCACTCTTCCTACAACACTTCCTCCCTTCTACTTTATTGCACTTGCAGGTTCGGCATCCTACTGTGTCACTCAGTGCCTTGTTCTTTGATTAGAGAAATAAATCTTCCTCCAAAAACCACGTATCACTTAAGACTAAAATGTTTCGAGAAGAAGCTGAAGGAGTATCCAAATGTCCAGTTTATTAAGCCCATTTTCTTGTATCTTTATCGGAGCTTTTTAAGTTAATAGAATGGCAGCTTTTTTTTTTTGTTCATATTTTGTTTCCCCATCAAAGTTTGTGCTTTGCTTATTCTTAAGGGGTCCTTTTAATACATTTGGGATAAATTTAGCTTTATATTGAGTAGGAGACTCACTGCAGCAGTGCCCATGACTTCATGTTCCTATATCCCCCAAGACACAGATTGAAACCCATGCGGTTTCATAGTGCCTCTTATTTACAGTTATGGAAACAGCTGTTCCATGAATGGCAACAAATGGACGATATCGCTGCCATTCGACCTGAAATAAAATTCTATAACTCCATATGTTGAGTGTAACTGAAACATTTATTGAAAATAAAATGGACGATACCGCCACGGACAATACATTTCAGTGTTTAGCACTTTGAACCTGAGGAAGCGCTAAAAGCGTGAAATGTGTTGCCCGTACCGGTATTATAGGTCTTATTTTTTAATAACTACTGCCACACATGGCATTATAGAATTTGATTTGATTAGTCAAACGCCAGTGATGTCTTCCATTTGTTGCTATTTATCAAATAGTCGTTTCTAAATTATGGCCTTTTATACCGTAGATGCAGCTTCGGTACAGGAGGTGGAAGAAACTGCAGCTGAATAAAAAAAAAAAAAAAAGTCCAGTAACAGTCTACTCTGTAAAATGAAGATCTTTATGTGTATAGGAAACCTTTGTCCTGTGCATGATAGGCTTAATGAATAAAGTTTTTGTGCTGTAGTTTTTCATCTTGAAGCAGGAGACTAAGCAGTTGTTGAATGTCAGTGACTACCTTTAGGTGTGTGTGGGCGAGGTGGGGTTTATCCAATTTGACTCTCCTGCCCAATCATGCGTGGTCGGATTGCGGAGACGACATTCAATATAACGGACATGTTATCCTGCTGAGTGCATCCTGTCATGGCTGAAGCCTGTAAGCATAAAAGAAATCGCTTTATAAAAAAATATATACAGACTTTGCTATTAAACATCAGGAGGACACTTCTGAATGTATTGGAATATTCTGGGAAAAAAGTGTAGTTTAAAAGAAAGTGAAAGAGGAGACCTGGTCATTTGGACTTACAATCTAAAGCAATTTCTGTTTGTATATTATATGAGCTAGTGTTATTACAGCCTATTGATTATCACTAAAGTCATATTCCTCCAATGTCTCTGAACAGATCTCAGCTGTAGAATGCTGTTTGGGAGGTAGGGCTTTGTCCGATACAGAGAACACTACAGTTATGTGCAAAATAATAGCAGTCGAATATTAATAAAGTTTTTAATTACTATTTTTGTCTGAAAACATTATACAACATGGACAAAAGTTCATAAGTAGGTGTAGCCGTGTAATGGGCAATCAACAACCATGACATGCACGCTGCTAATTTGGTGTAACAGGTACGTTTAATGAAAGGGGGGTGTTAAAAATAAATAGCAGTGTGGCCTGTAATTAGTGGAATTATTCATTCTGTAAGGAAACAGTTGTCAATTATGACCCTTATTTAATGAAGGAGGGAGGCCAAGGTTGTGCCTGCTGGTTATAACTTATCAGGGAGTACCATAGATCGTTCCAGAAACTGTACCAAAGAAGAAAGAACTTCGACTACGGGAGCCGTCAAAATGTATCAAAAAGTGCAGAAAAGAATTGGCTGCTCAGCTAAAAAGATTGTCAGTGCCTACAAAACCAGAAACGTGGTAGGAAAAGAAATAAACCATCCGACTAGATCATAGAATGTCAAAGAAACATCCAATGAAGAACTCCAGGGAGATAAAAGAAGATCTTCACTTCTCTGAGTACTGCAATAATCAGAAGGTGCCTACTTGAAGCCAAACTATTTGCTGTAAATCCTCGTAAAGTACCATTGCTGAATAAAATACATATCTGGAAAGGGATACAGTTTGCCAAACACATTTGACTGGTCTAAAGAAAAGTGGTGCAACTTTCTAAGGACAGATGAGAGCAAGATTCTTCTTAATGGGTCCAGGGATAAGTTCACATGACTAATTTGGAAGCTTGTTTTTCAGCATCCAAACATTTTAAATACATGTCAGAAAAATGCTTCATCTGCAGCAATTTATAGATGAAGATTTGATGAGGTTTTTGCGATGCACTTTTTTTGACATAGTTTTCATTCTGACATTCGAATATTATGCTTGGGCGTGGATCCGCTTCCAGAAACGTGCCAAACTTGTGGATGAGGTTTTAGACGAGGTTTCGAAGCTCTTCATTGATTTCTGTGGAGATTTTCTTTCTTGAAAGCGCTTCAAGGATCGACATGACACTTTTTCAGCACCCAAAACGGCGTTGTGTGCACTAAGATGTGGTTTTCCATAGGAATCAATGAAAATGAACTGGTGACATTTTGAAGGCTTTATGGGTGCGAAAAATATGCAAAAGCAGCATCCAAATCAGCTGTGTAAACATACCCTAAACACTGCAGGCAGTTTGCCATACAACCCATACAGACAGAATTCCAATGTTTTACAGTGCACATTGAAGACTGTAAAATATGGTGGTGCAAGGATATAATGGTTTTGGGGATGTTCCTCATACTCTGGAGTTGGCCTCATTTATGGCATACCAAGCACTATGGACCAGTTTGACTAAATAAAATAAAAGAAGTGGTCATGTTGTCTTATGCTGAAGAAGACATGCCCTTGAAATGGGTGTTTCAACAGGACAATGACCCCAAATACACCAGAAAGCGGGCAACTGGTTCTATACCAACAAGACTGATGCTATGAAGTGGCCAGCCCAATCCCCAGACCTCAATCCGATTGATAATTTGTGGAGTGACATAAAAATGTAAAACCTGTAGTACAGTCTGCTTGGGCTGGAATACCTGTTTTCATGTGTCGGATGTGCGTTCACTCCATGCCACAAAGATGTAAAGCAGTTCTCGGAAACAAAGGTAAATATTAGTTCAGTGATCTACAGAAAAGCTAAATCTGGGGACAAATTTCGGTTTATACTGTTTTATTACATTTTCTTCATTTTCAGTTTATAATTTGATATTTCGATCATATTTTCATTTGGATGTGAATGTGCAGAACTCCCAGTGCCTTTGTGTATATGGAAAGAAATGCTATTATGAGGATTGAGCTTTTTCTCATTTGTTTAAAACACACTGCTATTATTTTGCACATAACTGTATTTCCCACAGTGCCCAAAGGAACTTGTATTTTTGGATTTAATTAAGTTGTAAGTAATATAGCCTTGTAAGGTATGGTAATATAGCATTGTAACAGCCAGCAGAAGTTTGAATGCAGCTCCTGCTGTGACTAAGCTTTACGATGCATTTGCAACTTTACCAAACACTCTATAATATATGAAATTCTGCTTACAGGTATGGTTGTATTTTATTTAAGAATCTGAAATATTGGAAGGAGAAATAAATGATTTTTTTATGCAGGTGTCCAGATAGAAGGTTGGCAGTCAGCTTATTTTACTGGTCTAGACAACCTGTGTATTCAGATATTCAGTTGGAGGGAGGAAATTCTGGCAAAGTTACGAATGCAACATAATATGTTCTACTATGTATAGCTTCTGAGTATAGTACTGTCTGGGATTATGTGGTAGCAACAAACATACCTCCCAAGAATACATGATATCTTGTTAACTTGGATTGTTTCCAGGGTACAAAAGGATCAGCTTGAAACAGTTGTAAATCCTCATGTACTGCTGCTTTGCTGGTTGCACCATGTGTTGGGCATCTATACACCCAAATAAGATGTAGGCTTTTCTATGAACCCAGTCCCTGAGACCCTCTGAAAACAGCTGATTATACCAATGTAGCCACATACAGCCAGTCATTTTCCGTATAGAAGACTACAGCCAAATGTAATATGCCAGTCATTTAAATGAACAATATAAATGTATGATGTGGACAGCTTGAATCGGCAAAAGGGAGAACCATTACATCTCTGACTCATTGTGGGGCTTGTATGTTGCTTTTGCAACCGCCAAACATACTATCCGCAATCTGTATCTCATGTAAGATTGGGTATACGATTGCAAATAAAGTTCCACATTAGGGAACCTGTCAGCTGTCTCATGCTGCCGGTATCCTGGTCTCAGCAATGTGTTTATCTGTGAAACGCTACAGCTTTCCAGAGTACAACACCTCATAAAACTGAGCCGGGGCCGGGATGGAGCCGGGTATGGGAAGGAAGCCAGTGTGGTCAGGAGAGGTGAGTCAGATGTGTGGCATCTCCCCACTCCCACAATGTGACTGACAGCTCTCTCTCCTGATTGCTTATAGCAAAAGAGCAGTCAATTAAAGGGACGTCCACCTTGGTGATAATTATTTCAAAAGGTCCAAGGCCCCCAACTAAAAAAATAAAAAATGCTATCATCTCCTTCCCACAGTCCCTAGTCCCAGTCTCTCTCCGGTCTTCTGTTGACGTGCCGTAACAGAAGAGGGATGTCAACTCTGCGGCAACTGATTGGCTGCATCGGTCACGTGTCCCTATCTTGCATCTCTGTTTGGCGCTGTTCACTTTCAATTAGTGATAATCAGTGGCTGCAGCGATGATGTCCTCGGTTGGAAGTGATGCCGTGTCAACAGAAGACCAGAGAAAGGTGCCTCTGGAACTAGGGACTGGGGGAAGGCGAGTATAGCTTTTTTTTATTTTTTTAATTTTACTTTGGGTGGAATAACCGTAGCATTTAAAGGAGTTTTCCAGGACCTAAGAGAGCTCGTTTGTCTGTCGGGGCTCCGTTCACGTTGCTGGTCCGTTCATCCTGTTTGTAACACTGAATGGTCTTCATTCGGGGGACTGCTGCAGCCAATTACCGGCCACAGAGGTCACGTGCCCATGACATTATGGTCTGTGATTGACTACACCTTTCACTTGAATGATGAACGTTCACTGCTTACATCCAGGATGTATGAACCGGTGTCCGGGAGTCTTACATTCTATTTTTAATCATGTCCCGACAGACAAACAAGCAATGTTAGATCCCGGAACTTTAAGCTTTATACAGGAGCAGGGCAGAATAAAATGAACATGTCGTTTACACCACGCTTAACTCCATGAAAACAAAAATCTGTGGCAAAGTTGTGTTATTTATCTCCATCTCCCCAATAATTTTTGGGGGTAGTTTTCCAGTTGAAATGGTAAAATAATAAAATTTAATTTTTCCCGCAAAAACAAACCTTCACACAGCTATCATGTTGGAAAAAGACTATGGCTATTGGAAGGAACAAATAAAAAACTGAAAAAGTGAAAATTGCTGCAATGGAAATAGGAAAAATTTAGTAAATTCCATTATAAAATGAGGGGATTAGATACACATTTACACTAATGTGTAAAATACAGTATGTCTATGTGATGTGGAGTACACTATCCTTCCTACCATCCCTCAACAGTTTATTTTAGGAAGTTGGATGATACTGGAAATAGAGTTTCTCTTGTGAAGGAGTTTCCTTTTAAACTGGCAATGATAAACCTGGGATCCCCTATCCAGCACTACTGAAGCCAATTTCCTATGGAAACACTACCTCAGGTAAGGTTTCACTTGATATTAACAGGAACCTGCAACTGCTGTTGACTTTTTAACCCCCTACCGCCAAAGCCAGTTTTCGCCTCTCTGACAGAGCCCCATTTTTTAAATCTGACATGTATGACTTTATGTGAGAATAACTTTTTGCCACTTTTACCTATCCAAGTGATTCAGAGATTTTCTTATGACACATTGTGCTTTGAGTTAGTAAGAAATTTTGGTCCAAAAAATCCTTGTTTATTTGTGACAAATATCAAAATATTGTGAAAAATGTATCATTTTCAAACTTCAATAATTTCTTCGTGTAAGACAGTTACTCCACTCAAAATAGTTTATAACTAGCATCTACCATATGTCCACTGTATTTTGGCATAATTTTTTAAATGTCTTTATTTCTTACAACATTAGGTGGCTTACAAATTTAGTAGTAATTTTTCACATTTTTAAGATAATTTGCAATATACATCTTTTTAGGCACCAGTTCAGTTCTGACGTGGTTTTGAGCGGCTTGTATGTTAGAAACCATCATAAATTACTCCATCTAAGAAACCACACCCCTTAAAGTATTCAAAACTGCATTTAGTAGGTTTATTAACCCATTAACTTCACTTTTTTTTTTTATTCACGAGAACACAGTAGATGTGACCAGGGAAATGCAACTTAATATTGATTCCCTAGATTCTTCCATTTTTTTGTTTTTTTACAGCGTCACCGTGTGGTATAAATAACATTCTAGTTTTACTCAGCAGGTCGATACAATTAGTGATACCGAATTTGTGTGTGTATTTGTATGTATGTGTGTGTGTGTGTGTGTATGTGTATGTATATGTGTATATATATATATATATATATATATATATATATATATATTTTACTGCTTTTACACAATAAAAACACTTTTATTCAAAATGGAAAACACGTTTTTGCATCGGCATAGTATGGGAGCCATAATTTATTTTTTTTTCTTTGTACGGAGATGTGTAGGGGCTTGTTTTTTGAGGGATGAGTTGACTTTTTATTGGTATCATTAAAACTTTTCGATCAGACTTTTTGATCGGGTTTAAATCCGGTTTTTGGAAGGTAGGGTGAAGTCCTAGTAGTGATTTTTATTTTTAATAGCGCTCAACGTGCATTATACGTGACAAATTAGTTTTACTCTGTGAGTCAATACGATTACGGTGATACCCAGTTTATACAGGTTATTTTACGCTCTTTGAAAAAAGTGATTTTATTGAGTAAAAAAAGATTTATGCATCTCTATCCTCTGATAGCCATAACTTTTGTTTTTTTCTGTATACAGAGCTGTGTAAGTTTTTGTTTTTTGTTTTTTTTAGCAGGATGAACCGACGTTTTAATTGGTACAACTTTATATCAGTTTTTGATCACTTTTTATTCCATTTTATGTGCTGTAGGATGAACAAAAATTGCAATTCTTTGATTTATTTTTTTTACAATGTTCACCGTGCAGATTAAGTAACATGACAGTTTTATAGAGTAGGTCATTATGCACGCGCGATACCAAATATGTGTACTTTTTTTGGGGGGGGGGGGTGATTGCCATTAGTAAAAATAGGGGTGTACGTGATCTTATTTTTCATATTTGTGTTTTCACTTTTTTTTTTTTTTTTTAACTTTTTCACACTTTTTTCACTTTTCCCCATAGTGATCTTCAGATCACTGATATAATAGAGAACAGTGCAGAGCAGAAATGCTCTATACTGGTCTCTCTAAGAGGCAACTGCCAGTCACCATGCCTGGCAATGGCCGCAATGCATTGTGGGGCATGGTGACCTCACAGACAACCTGGGAAAAATTTCTTTTACTTCAGCAATCGAAAGTTAAGCACCAGGGATTGGAGGTTCCCCTCGCTTCCCGGCGCTTACAGCGACTGCTCTAGGATCAGAGCTTTTAATACAGCTCTGTTCCTAGCACAACTGTGTCGCTGAGAGCAGCAAAACTCTCTTTTTTTTCTTTCAGAAAGAATACACGTACCACCCACCGTCTATGGTTGGTCACCGGTTAAGGAGTTAACTATGGTCTCTTCTTGAACATTTTGATAAAAAAAATGTATGTCATGTTGTTGCCATATCTTTACATCTATGGCCAGCTCAAATGGGACTTACCAGTGATTTGTGTTTTTGTTTCAATACCTTAAGAATGACGATTCTGGAACATCTTTTTTCTGAACTCATTGTGCTGTTCCTCAATTTTTTCTCTTGGAAATATATAAATGAATAAACACACTCCATTAACAAGTAGACACCCCTTTGACAATTTATTGGTATAGTTCCAGGAGGAGGAACAACAGCAACAAAAAGATGTTCCCCATGTCCCCATATTTTGGCAGTACATACTCAAAGCACCACATATCTTTAGAAGAAAAACTATGGTAATTTGTTAGTTTCAAACTGTAATTTTCTGTGATAGGGTTCTTTAAATTCCAAAACTCTTCCAACCTTATAAATATTTTGAAAATTGGCACCTACAGTATCATTGTAAATGATTGCTAATGTTGCCACAGTAATTCTTACTACTCAGAGAAATAACATTCAAACACCAATATTATTATTTTTATTGCATATTCATAAAAATAGCCAGAGAGAAAACATTTTAGTGCAAAACACATGGCATGTGACCAACATAAATAGAAGTTTATTCTACATTAAACAAAATGAAATATTTTTTAAAAAAAAGTTATTATTTACATCAAATTTATTTTCAGTCGGTTAAATTGCTTGAGATGTAAGTTTCAGAGTGCACTTTGCTAGCTCAGGGATATAACGAAAAAACTGCAGATAACTCAGCAAAGCTTTTTTGTATTTGTTTTTCAACTTTTTTTTTACAGTGGATATTATCGGAGTGCATTTGGGACTTGCACCTGCAAAACAAAGATGTATATATTCAGGCAATGTTATTTTACTTTAGCAAGATAAATAAAGCTTATTGAAGTTAGGGTAGTAGGTGTTCCTTATGGAATTACGCGTTCTGACCTCCATACTAGACAATGCAGGAAAACGTTTCCAGTATTAGTGGCCCCATTAAAGGGGCATTTCGATCCTGTACATTGATGGCATATCACTGTAATATGTCAAAGTGGGACATTTGTGAGTGCTACCTCCGGGACCTGTGCTTATATCAGGAATGGATATAAGTCTCCATTCAGAATGGAGAGTAGGTCGCCTTGAGCACAACTCTCCATTCTATTCTATAAGAGTTCTGTGTATAGCTGAACACACTTCTCAGATGTAATCATAACTCATATAAAACAGAATAGAGTTGTGTGGAAGGGAGACCTACTCTCCATTCTGAAAAAAAGCCTTTTTATGGGCCCGTTCCTGAGAGAGGTGTCAGTCTCAGAGGTGAGACCTGCTCCTCTCACACTTTGACGGCATATTCTATCGATGTTCCATCAAAGTCTGAGATAAAAACACCCCTTTAATGACACTGCAGACTGTGCTGTTCTTGCCACCAAAATTACCAATACAACCTTGATGTACCCTCTTCAATGGGTTGTCCCATCTCATTATTTCAGTGCCTACGACTGACTAATATAAAGCTATGGGCTGATTGCAGAGCAGGAAATGGCCGTGCCTGCACGGTCCTCCTCCTTTATTCCTATGGGAGTTCTGATTACAGCCAAGTAAGTGTCATTCGGTCTATTTGGAAACTCCTTAGAAATGAACAGGGAGAACTGCGCAAGCGTGGCGTTCTCCCCATTCTTTGTGGCTGGCTCTGAGTGGGCCACGAACACTGAAATCGAACAACTTATTTAAGTCTAATGTCAACACAGCTAACAAATGAAATCACTTTTATGTTTAAAACATTTTCTGGAAAAATAAAATCTGAAATATGATTGGCTGCTTTATGCTAGTCTGAATGGCACCAAAATGAGCCACATTTACAAATATTTGAAAAATTTGTGCTAGCACTAGTCTTTGAGATTTGCTCCCAGTCGATAACTGAGTTTAACTGAATTTTTTAGGACCTTTGAGCATCTTTAGTTCTTCCTATTCAGGTTTTTTTTTGTATATGTATATAAATAGAGACTCCCTTTATGAAAGGACAATATTCCCATCTACGATAAAATATTGGATCTATTCAGTCAGTATATTAGAAGCTAAAAATGCAGACACATAATTTGCATGTAAACCGGTTAAGTCTAAGGACAGCTGGAGCTGCTTCGGCTTTCAATACCCCGTTTAAGCCTGTTTCAGGCTTAGTGAAATAGAAGATTTCAATGCCTCACATTCTTTCTAAAACCACAGAGTGGTTATCATAGTGGAAGCGCTATGTAAATGTACAAATTAATAAATCACAAAATTATCATTAACTTTATTCTTCACAATTTGTATACTTTAGTATCGAAAATAAAATATTGTAAGTTATGATGGTGATGACTGTACCTTATGGCTCTTACACACAATCATTATGGATCTCCTTTGAAGAGGTCTTAAGTGCACTGAACATGCCTGCTTTGAGACCAAATTGGACTGACATATACTGTGCAATTTCATGTGGAGGCAAACACTTTTTTTTTTATTAAACAGATTCCATATGAATCATAGTATGTTCCAGCACATTCCATAGACACGTGGCCCAAATTTTTGGTACCCTTCCATTAAAAAAAAGGAAAAACACATGCTGGTCACTGAAATAACTATTGAAAATCAGACATTGCTTTCAATTGTGTGTAACAGAAAAATAAAAATAAAAGTGGCCTGGACAAAGACTCCTAGAAAAGATTGAAAATAATTTGATCATAGGGACAATTTAATCTAAAATATGTCCTATAATTTGCAGTACATGTGTCCTCAAACTTGTAATCAGTCATTCTGCCTATTTAAAGGATGAAAAGTAGTGCTGTTTGGTATTATCTTGATGTTCCTGCTACTACAACTGCTCATATTCAGAAGTTAAAGGTTTAAGGGCCTGCTGTCAACCTTTCTTGATGGAGTCGCAAGAGGAAAATAATGACAAATACAAATGGTAACCAATGAGCCCAAAACAGCTTCAACAGAGATCAAAGGTTAATTACAAGGTCAAGGTACATCAATGTCAGATCGCATTATCTCTCACTGTCTTTGCCAGAGTGGACTTAATGAAACATGACTGGTGAGGAAACCACTGTTGAAAGTAAATCATAAAAAAACGAGGCAGAAATTTGCCAAAATGTATAGTGACAAGCCGCAAAGCTTCTGGGAGAATGCCTTTTGGACAGAAGAGACAAAACTGGAGTTTTTTTGGCATCACCTCCGCTATATGTTCCCAGCTGCAAGAATGAAGCATGCTTTGCTGTATTTGCCACAGGGTGTCTTGACTCTGTGAGAGGTACAATGAAATTTCAAGACTATCAAGGCATTCTGGAGTGAAATGTGCTGCCCAGTGTCAGAAGGGTTGGACTCGGTTGCAGGTCATGGGTCCTCTAACAGAATAATGTCCCAAAACACACAGCTATAAGTATCCAAGAATGGCTAAGAGCAGAGCATTGGACTATTCTGAAGTGGCTTTTATGTGTCCTGATCAACATTCTATTTAACATACTGAAACATGCGGTGAGAGAAGGCACCCTTTCAAAACCTGAGACAGCTGGAGGAGTTTGCTTAACAGGAGTGGGCCAAAATGCCTATGGACAGATGCAGAAGTCTCACTGGGAGTTACAGAAATCATTTGTTTGCAGTGATTGCCCCAAAATATTGTGCAACAAAATATTAAGTTAGGGGACCATCCTTTATGTACAGGCCAGTTTCATTAGTTTGATTTTTTTTTAAAACTCTTTGGTTGAACCACAATTCAAAAGCAATGCCTAATTTTCATTAGTTGATTTTCAGTAAATTTAAATCCATTATTACTTTTATCAATTTCAGGCTATTTCAGTGACCATTGTGGTGCTTTTTTTTCTTTAACGGAAGGTACCTGCAATTTTCTCTACGTGGTTATTACAGAGGTTTTCTACAATGCATCTATTCGGGAATACAGTGCCTCATTGAGTCACCATGGCATATGAAGTGCCTACAGAATTTAGAGTTCATGGCATGAGCCTTCATGTTTTGTTTGTTTAAAGAACACTACACAAATATGAGCTATGAATCTATTGAACTATCTGCTATGGCAACATAAAAAGGAAATAACTTTATCAGAGAAACTTCCAGGTTCTGGCTGAGTGGCTTATCACAGGAAAAAAAAAATCATTCTACTAAAATAAGCCCCTCATTTTATCAGAAGGGAAAGGAATCCTTCTTTATTATCAGAGTGATCATGGCAAGATGATAAGTGTTTATATTTTATAAAATATTGGTCCACATATTCCAACCATTTAGATCTATAAATTATTAGCTGGATTAAGCCCGAACATCAATGTAATCCCTTTAATCTTGTGAACCATTTGCCTTTCATACAGCTGCATTCAATGGTAATAAAATATTAATATTTTATTTAGGTTAATTCATGTGTCATTCTGAAAATGTTAAAAAATTAAAATACATTTTAATTCATTAGTTTTTCCGCTTTGTTTTTAATAATAAACATTAGTGTTCAGTTGTGGCAGTGTAGTAAAGTATTATATGCAAGTATTTATTAGTGTTTGTACACCGTTACCTGCAACCTTTTAAAGGACTTGTATGACATTAAAAGTCCTGAAGTGGTGTTCAAGTCTATATTAATAAATCTTACTTAGATACTGTGCTTTAATTCTGAAAATTCAGTCCACTAGCTGGGTCACTCACTTCTGGGTCTCTGCAACAGCCATGATGGACAAAGGGGCTTAGTTAGTTAATTAACTAAACCAAACAGATTAACCCGTCACATCACCGACTGTGTCGGAATGTCACAGTTTACACAGCAGAAGCTTTACTCCTGGGAACTTACAACATGGTCTAAAATAAAAATATATTACTAAATGTTGTAATTTTACACTTGTGAACCATTCAAGCTTATTTTATATTATTGCAGAAGATCTTTAAAACTTTAAACTTCTTTCGTATCCAAAGCTGCTTTTAAAAGGCTTCAACTCAGGCTAAGAATCTTGGCTTTTAAACAAGACCAAGGTCTTAACTCTAACCAAGGTCAAGTTAAAGCAGTTTGAAGTGGGAGCTGTATATACTTGCATCTCTCATTTCAGCTTATGTGCAGAGAAGGGACAGTGGGGGACACACATGAGGCATGCAGGAAATGAAGGAAGATCTCTCATTTTCCTCCTTTCCATATGGTTTCAGTTCTCCCTGCAGGTGTTTTTGTGTTATTAACCGCTCATGTCTGTGGTATTACAGAAAAAAAAACACTTTTCCCAAACACTGTTTTATTAGTGAAAGCAAAATACACATAATAGATATTGCAATATCAATAACCATCAATGCAACAAAATTAATAGGTGATTTATGCCATATTGTAAACACCAAAAAGAAAATAGTTCCCTTGAAAGCTATTTTGTTCAACTTACCTGCCAAAACCACGAATAAAAATTGATTAAAAGTTATATGTACCCCAAAATAGTACTAATGAAAACTGAAAGTTGCCCTACAAAAAACGATTCACATACATCTCTCCTAATAGAAAATGCTAAACAGCTAAAATTTCTTCCATCACAAGAGAGATTGTCTGCTGACAGAGGGGGAAGGTGACATGCTACCTATAAAATTCTATGAAGGGGGAGCAGTGACTGAAGATAGTAAAAAGGCAGAGAGAGAAACAAAGATCCAGCTCAAATCTACAGTCAGGAGTAAAAGAAAGTACGCCCTCTTTAAAAATCCATAGTTTTATATTTCAAGACAAAACCCAAAAAAATCTGGTTTTTAGAAGGTTTTAAAATAAGGTAAGTACTACGTCAAATGAAAACAACATATAGTTTGTTCAAAGTAGAAGTTTTGGCAGTTTGGTCTGGAGAATTCAGCTGTATGTTAATGCAGTGCAAGGAAGAAAAGAAATCGGCAATGATCTAGAACAAGCAATTGTTGCTGCTCATTAATCTGGAAACGGTTACAAGGCTATTTCTAAACAAGTTGATGTCCATCATTTCACAGAGACATTGTTCGCAAGTAGAAAACATTTAAGATTGCTGACAATCTTCCCAGGCGTGGATATCCCAGCTAACTCTCCCCAAGGTCAGACTGTACAATGCTCAGAGAAATTGCAAAAAAAAAAACAAGAGCTACATCTTAGGGTTTATCTGCCTCAACATGTTAAATGTTCAAGTTTGTAACAGTACGTGTAAGACTGAGCAAGTATGGCTTGTTTGGAAGGAGAATGCATTTTCTTTGTACAAAGAACATGGAAGCATGGTTTAAGTTTGTAAAGTTGCATTTGAACAAATCATAAAACTTCTGGAACAATTTCCTCTGGACAGATAAGACCAAAGTAAAGATGTTTGGCCAGAATGTACAGCTCCACTTTTGGTGGAAACTAAACACAGCATATCAGCACAAACGCCTCATACCTGCTGTTGGCCTGGGGGTGGAAGGGTAATGGCTTGGGCTTGTTTTGCAGACACAGGACCTGGACAGCTTGCAGTCATTGACATGACCATGAACTCCCTTGTATACCAAAGTATTCTAATGTCAAGGCCATCTATCCAACAACTTACACTTTGCCAAAACTCGTTCATGCAGCAGGACAATGGTTCTAAACACACCCATAAATGTATTACAGAATTGCTGAAAAAGGAAAGAATCAAGGTTGCAATGGCCCAGTCAGAGTCCTGACCTCAACCTAATAAAAATTCTGGGAATTGAACGAATATCTACAAATCTCATTGAACTGACATGTAATGGATAACGAGTGGATCCAGTGAACCATCTCAAGTGGTGGTATCAGCCACGTCGGGGAGCGGAGTCTAAGGAGCCTCCAGGTTTTCATCAGAGCCCACCACAAGGCCGGTAAAACTTGTGTGGCAGGAGACTCCCAGGTCTGTACTCCTGACATGAACTGATTGCAGTGGTGGCTGGGGTGAAGTGTGGTACCAAATTAACAGGCAAGAGCATGATCAGGGACAGGCAAGAAAGTCAGGCCAGGCGCCAGGCAATGTAGACAATGAAAGCGGGCACCAGGTCAGGTACACGAAATAGCAGAATACACAGTAACACACTCTCTCTAAAGCACACTAGAGATCTGGCAGAGTGCTGAGGAAGTGGACACAAGATATAGGGTTAGCGTCCAGCAATTAAGCTGGCCCTTTAAATTCCACACAGCCGATTTGCACCAGTCCTATGGGGCATGACCCCCTCACTGGCAGAGAGGAGAGGACTACAGCTAAGCAAGAATGTGGAGAGGTCGAGGGTAGCAAGTGTGCCAAACAGGAAGGACACGAGCACTACTCGAGACAAGAAGCAATGTTGTAAAGTAGACCAGGCCAGAATGATCATGGTCATACACAAAATAATTTTTTCAAGTTATTGTTGCTAATGGTGGATTTTTAAGTGATTGTTTTTTCAGAACCTTAAGGGATTTCTTACTAGGCTGTTTCACTGTCACGCATTCTACCTTCGTCTCGTGGTGGTTTATAGCATGACATATTCAGCTTTGACAAGTGATGGAGATTATTATCTCTTTATTAAACACAAGTTCTTGGAATTCAGTCCTTAAAAGATTAGTTACACAAGATGTGGAGCCGGAGCCGGAACTTACCGTATAATGCAAATGGAAAAAAAAAAAATCCACACCAATCATATTGTGGAGTGGCGTGAGTAGCGTATAGAACAGCAAGAAAAAAAAAGTATTTGAACTTTAATAGAAAATAATTAAAACAAAAATAGACTTACATGCTATGCTTATGGTAAATGCTCCAATAGAGGCACCACCTAAACCGACGCACTATGTCTTCCGAGACCTCTCAGACGACGCGTTCGATTGGCAATATCATCAGTCGGGAACGAATTTTAAGGACCTTATAGAACCGACAAGCATGACGTCACCATAGTCGAGAAAAATTAACCCAGTGCATCCAAGATCCATCAAACAAATACAAAACAAAACGAACATGCTCAATGTAATGTAAAACAAGATAATAAAAAAATTATGTACAGCAAGACACCGTTACAGATAGGTAAGAATACGCATAAATTCATAATAAATCAATAATGTAGAAAAGTCATATCTATTAAGACCTAAGTTGCTCTTTGAATGTGAATCCATTGCTCCACAAAATGCTTAATGGCCATTTAATAAGCATAGCATAAGTTTAATTTGTTAATTATTTCTAAAAGTTCAATACTTTTACTTACCTTGCATGCTTCTCTATACCGCTACTCAGCCGCCACTCCACAATACTAGATATGGATGCTGGATTTTCTCTATTTTTTCCATTTTTATTAAACACAAGGTACATGTGCTGTGAGGACCGAATACAACGCTTTTTTCTGTAAACTGAAGCTAATCTTGTTAGAGATTTCTCCGCAGCTCAGTCTGTCCATGCTCTGCTTTCTCAGGTAATCAGATAACAGAGTTATGTTCTGGTGTGCAGGTTACCATAGAAACCTGTGTGCACTCAAGATCACATAAAATGTCTCTATTCTCCTGACTAAAGTAAAATTTATTGACCCTTGTATTTAGAAAAAGTCTTCAAGTAACTGTTTTCATGTTGAAAGCTAATCTTTGTAGTGAGAAAACCCCTTTAAGACCTTCTAAAGACCAGGGGCGACATCTATGAATTCGTCTTTGCCATTTTTTTGCCGGGTTGTATAGATGCATGAACAGTCGTATGGCCAAACCTGGTGCAATGTGCACCTGACAACACATTTTAATGCATCAAAGTATGGTGCGAAACTGCCCTACAAAGTTTGGTGCATAACCCATTATGTGACAATTATGAGTGTTATGCACCAAAAACGTTTGCCAAAGAACACTTTCATACATATCGTCATATTATACACTTCTATATCTATTTAGAACTGTGGTATCAGCGCAAAGTTACAAAAATGGTGCATGCAAATTCATAGATGTCACCCCAGATGTTTTTTATTATGTAGTAATATGTAAAACCATAGAATTTAAAGAGTATCCGAGATTTGTACAAACTCCTCTACAGGCTGAGAGTACTGTTAAAAAAAAAAGAACCTATACTCACCTTCTCAGCCATGCCTTTCCAGCACTGCCACAGTTTAATCATCTGTACCCAAGCAGTGACATCATGTACAATACTCATGTGATCAGCTAATTACTGGATTCAGTGGACACTGCTTGCATTTATGGGGCGTGACTGCTAACGTCAGTGATTGCACATTCTAGTGAGCGATATACGTGACATAACTGATGCCAGACTACCTAGGAACATTGGCGCTCTGAAGGTGCAGGGACAGCAGTAGGTACAGGGTCTTTTCTTATTTTGTAACAGTCTCTGTCTGTACAGGCATTTGTAAAAATCTCAGACAACCCCTACAATTTTAATGTGACTGTAAGGATATGTTCACAAGGAGTTTTTTAAAGGCGGACTTTCTGAATTTCTGCCATGGGCTTTCACTTTGCACCTGTACATTTTGTTTAAGAGATGGATATGCCCCATTTGAATTGGGCTAATTCACGTCTAGACTGTCTGATGCACAGTTTGATGTGATATTGCTTTCAAGAAGTGACATGTCAAGTCTTATTTTTCTACATTTCAAATTACACATGGACAGGGCCGTTCCTAGAGGCGAGTGAGGCGGGCATACCTGGGCCCAAGCCCCTCACTCAGCGGGCGCCGCCCCCTTGCCCACTGCGCCCTGCGATGCTTAGCCCTTGGTCGGCAGCTCTGCCGGCTGAGTAGATCTCTGGAAGCTGCATGACAGCGTAAGCGGCATGATGACATCATGCCGCTTACACTGCTCAGCAGCTCCTGGAGCTGGACGCGGGGACCCTGGCGAGGTAAGTACTTTTTTAAAATTTTATAATTAGCTACTACTTGGCTATACGGGCATCACCTGGCTACATGGGCATCACCTGGCTGTAGGGGCATCTACTGGCTACAGGGGCATCACCTGGATACAGGGGCATCTACTGGCTATAGGGGCATCACCTGGCTACAGGGGTATCTACCTGACTATTAGGGCATCTACTGGCTATAGGGACACTACCTGACTATAGGGGCATCACCTGACTACAGGGGCATCTACTGGCTATAGGGACACTACCTGACTATAGGGGCATGTACCTGACTATAGGGGGCACTACCTGGCTATAGGGGCATCTACCTGACTATAGGGGCATCTACTGGCTATAGTGGCACTACCTGACTATAGGGGCATCTACCTTACTATAGGGGCATCACCTGGCTATAGGGGCACTACCTGACTATAGCGGCATCTACCTGGCTATAGGGGACTACTGCTTGGCTATAAGGGACTGCTACCTGGCTAAAGGGGATACTACCTGGCTATAGGGGTCTACTACATGGCATATAGGGACTACTACCTGGCTATAGGGATCTACTATATGGCTACAGGGGCTACTACCTGGCTACTATATGAGGTGCTATAGATGGGGAGTTTGTATAGAGATAGGAATTAGTAGAGAAGTGCTGATAAAGTGAGGAGTCTAAGGTGTTTGTTTTGTAAATTCTACAGTGAAGAGTTGTGGCCGGGAGAAGTCGTCATGGCGGTCTGGGCCAGATGGAGACGAAGAAGAGAAAGAGAACAACTCTTCAGAGACGTCTCCTGTAAGTGTGTAGAACCTGTGTACAATTGGTATCCACCACTGTATGTTCACTGTATGCCTGTAATATTAGTTGTAGTATAATGGTTTGCATTCAGTAATGGTCAGTTTGTATTATTCAGTCACTATATGGTGGTGATATGTGGTCATGGCGTGGTGGTATTATTCGGTCACTGTGTGCTGGTGATATGTGGTCTTAGTAGGACATTGGCACTATTTGCCTGGGATTCTGGTTGGTGTAGTGGTGTTATTTGGTAACTGTATGACTATTATTTAGTAGTTTTAAACGTAGCACATTATGGTAAACCTTTGTGTATATTTTTAGATTTGGTTGATGGGGATGCAAAGTGTCGCATTGTGGCACATTATGTTACCGGGGGAAAGGGGGCGAAATTTCTTCACCTCGCCCTGAGTGCAATTTAGCCTAGGAACGGCCCTGCACATGGATTCTACCTAAAAATAAGCTCTATGTGAACACACTCAGGGAAATAATGGGATATGGCATCTGCCCCATTGGTTAGTCTATTTTTCTTTCTTAATGTAAATGACACTTGCAGATGTAGAATAACTTATATTGTCATATGAAAAATAAAAACAAATGACAACTCATTACTGAAGTCTATATTTATACAATATATTAGGTAAAGGTCCCTTACGAGTGCTGTGCCAGGCCAGCTGCAGACAGGCTATTTTAGAGCAGGTATGTTGATCTACCCTCTCCCCCTTAGCTATTAACAGCCTTTGTAGTTCTATTGCAGTATGCATGGACTGTGAAGCACATAGGGAAGTGTAATGTGACAATAATTCTGTCTAAATCTTCAGCACGAATATTAAACAGAAAACAGCATAGAATTGATTTTAATAATGCACTTATATTATGTATATTATTTAAACAGCTTCCTAATATATTATGTAATGTTGCCAACTTGTCTCCTAAAGATGGATCTTCATTATAAGGCCCAGTTCACACGGCTTATTCAAGCTGTAATTGCGGGACGGATCCCGCCCGCAATACGGCTTATATAAGGGGCACGGCGGGGGAGCTGCCCGCCGGCCCCATACGACAATGCATTATTTACGGCGCGTACGCGCCGTAAATAATGAGCATGTCACTTTCTCCCCCCTGCGGCGGATTCGCCGAGCGGGGAGGAGCGACGGAATCTCATAGTTCTCTATGAGAGCGTGTGTGAAAAAACGTAGTCCAGCTAGAAAATCTGTCAGTGTATGCTGAACAGATTTCTATAAAGTACGATGGGAGAGGCTGCTCAATCGATTCTTCAGAATGGTTTCTGTAATCTGCAAAGCCATCTAAAAAACGTCCAATAAACCATGCCTGTGTGGACGGTCACAATGGTTTCAATCCAAAATCCCAATTGGACTGAAAAACAGACAAAAATCCACATGTGTGCACCACAAACAGTTTTCTAATAGATCAAGAAAACACCAGATGCGTATTGGATATTTTGACATTATATGCACTCAGGCTCCTCCCATTGTCATCTATTGAGTCTTAGCCCCGTCAAACAGCTTATTCAGCCGGATTGCGAGCCGGATTGCGCTCCAATTCGTGCGTGAAAATAAGGGCGGGGCGTCGGGTGGGGCGGATGGGCAACAGGCCCGTCCGGCCATAGACATGCATTATCATACGTGCGGTCGCGCCGTAAATAACAGTTGCTGTCACTTTCTCCCCCCGGCGATCACCGACTGATTTGACGACAGAATTCCACTGTTTCTATGGAGCATGGTATTACCGTAATACTGCGACGGATTGGCGCGTTACTGCAGCGCAAATCGGCGCGCATATGGCGCCAATCGCCGAATAGCCGTGTGACAGCTTAAAGAAATGTGGTTTTGTCACATTTTTGTCTGGCTTTTCTGTTCAGTACTGCCCTACAGTGAACTACCTGTATACAGTAAGCTCCATTTCAAGTTCCTACATGTTTTAGAAAGTATTGTAATCAACTATTGTGTTGTAGTCCAAAACACTTAGCTACAATAATTGATTATCCTCAACACCTTTCTAAAATTTTAGGATAACTGAAAGGAGTTGCATTACAAAGCACTGCAGTACTGAAAAAGTAAAAAAGCATCAAACACGAAAAAAAATGCTGTGTAAAATCATTGCAAAGAGCAAATTACTTAGCCTAATGGTTTTCATCTAGCTATGTCTACACAGCCACACAAAAAGTTTTTTCAGTGATTTTTGTTTTCTAAAGCCATAAAAAAAAACTGAACAGATCCTAGACTTTAGATAAATGTTCTCGATCTTCACAGTAACTTTCATTTTTTTCTGCTCATTTTTGTGCTGGCTTTTGTAAAAAATGAAGTAGAAAATGTTACTATTTACGTTTATGTAAACATGCTGAAAAATGCCAGGCATTTACCAGATGTGCAAAAAACTGTGCAAAAAAAAAACGCGCACAAAACCAATCACTCATTTTCTGCTCAGTTTCCCATTGACTTCAATGTTAATTTTCTGTCTGGAAACCGAGCAGAAGAATGCACATGTTCTAAGTTTTTCGGACCGCCGGTAGTGTGAAAAAACTGTCCAGCAGAAAATCTGTTCAGTGTGGACTGCTGAACAGATTTTCTATTAAAGTCTATGGGGATGGCTGCTCATCGATTTTCAGATGGTTTCATAATCTGCAAACCATCTGAAAAACCGTCCAATAAACCATGCTGTGTGGACGGGTCCTAACAATTGGTTTTCAGACTCCAAAATCCCAAATTAGACTGAAAAACAGACTAAAAATCCACCATGTGTGCACCTACACATACAGTTTCCTTCTAACAGATCAAGGAAACACAGATGTGTTATTTTGGATATTTGTAGTTCAGTTATGAGGCATCAGCTCCTCCCATTTGTCAGTCTTTTGAAGTCTTAGGCCCCGTTCACACAGCTTATTCACGCCGGATTTGCGAGCCGGATTGCGCTCGCAATTCCGGCGTGAATAAGGGGCGGGTGCGGGGGTGGGGCGGGGGCACGGCCCGCCGGCCCCATAGACAATGCATTATCTACGGCGCGCCCGCCCCCGTAAATAATGTGCATGTCACCTTTCTCCCCGCCCGGCGGATTCACCGAGCGGATAGGAGCGACAGAATCCACTGTTCTCTATGAGAGCAGTGGATTACGTAATTACTGCGACGGATGGCGCCGTACTGCAGCGCAAATCCGGCGCGCAGTATGGCGCCAATCCGCGCCGCAATAAGCCGTGTGAACACGGCCTTAAAGAACTGTGGTTTTGTCACATTTTTGTCTGGCTTTTCTGTTGCAGTACTGCCCTACAGTGAAACTACCTGTATTAACAGTAAGCTCCTTTCAATTTCCTAAATTGTTTAGAAAGGTGTGAGTAATCAACTATTGTGTTTGTAGTCCAAAACACTTTAAGCACAATAGTTGATTATCCTCAACAACTTTCTAAACATTTTAGGAAACTGACAGGAGCTTGCTATTGACAAAAGCACTGCAGTACTGAAAAAGAGAAAAAAACGCACCAAAAACACGAAAAAAATGCACTGTGTAAAAGCATTGCAAAAGAGCAAATGTACTTAGCCTAATGTTTTTCATCTTAGGCTATGTCTACACAGCACACAAAAACGGTTGTTTTTCAGTGTTTTTTGTTTTCTAAAGCCAATGAAAAAAACAACTGAAAACAGATCCCATAGACTTTAGTAATAAAAAATGTTCTGAGTCTTCACAGAACGTTTTTTTTTTCTGCTCATTTTTGCTGCTGGTCTTTTTTGTAAAAAATGACAGAGTAGAAAATGTACTATTTAAGTTTATGCAAACATGCTGAAAAACTGCCCAGGCATTTAACAAGGTATATGAATTTTGCATAAATTAAAAACTTCCCAAAAACAGTCCTGAAAACACACCAAAAAGTGTGCCAAAAAACTGAAAACCACCCAAAAAACTCATCGAAAACTCAGCTGCTTTGGATAAAAAACTGACCTAAATGTGTTGGTCTACAAGAGGCACACCCTTTTAATCTCAGCCCATTTTTAATAAAATGTTGCAAGGGGCATAAAAACTGAAAAAAATTCACCAAAAATTCACAAATATTTGTGCAAATGAGGCTTACTCAAATAGAGATAGGTTGACTTACATTAGATCCTTCTCTGCTTAATTGTAATGTGATTTGTAATTTGTATGCCTGGTTCTGTTAGGACGCTTATAACCATGACTCTTAGCAAATTAGAAATATGAATTTGTCTAAACTCATAGGTTGCTAGTGTAAAACATTATCTTCTGAAATTTGCAAAAAGGTTTTTGTAGACACAATTCTACCTACCTTCTTAAGCTGTTTTACACTGCTGCCCCTTATAGCTTCCATTAGATCGTCACGTGCAGATCTTTGTGGTGTAGATGGTCTGGAAGATTCTTCACCTTTCTTGTCTGAAATTGATCTTAATGAATTTTTTATCTCTTTCAAGATATTACTTTGTTCTTTTTTGCTTTTTTTCCCTTTTGTCTTACTCTGTCCATTTTGAATTTTTTTGGCCGATCTTTCATGTTGCTTGATAACTTCAGCTATATTTCGAGTTGGAACCTTTTTTTCTTGAATAATTGGAAGTAGTGGAGGAGCAGGAGGGGGAGGTGAGGAGAGGTGGAGGTGGTGGTGGTGGCGGAGCTACAGTGACAGTAGTCTGAACTTTTCTAGTGACCTTTGGAGATGACCATGGTGAGCTTTTAGGTGAAGGGTATGGTGAAGACCCTGGAGTTCCTCTCTGCAAAGACTTGGTCCTCAAGTTGGATGCAGGATCATATCCGGATTCCTTCTGTTCCTGCATTCTTTTCTGCCTCTGTTTGTCCATATTTCGAGTAAGGATACCTGTCATAGACATGCGAGGCCCCGGAAGCTCAAAATGATAACCCAGCTTCACAATACTTGTATTGTCTCTTAGCAGTTTTACTAATTCCATTTCCACTTGACTTCCCATGATGTGTCTCTGATTGTGGAACCGCAGTTCTGTCAGTACATTGTTTGCATATTGAAGAGCTCTCATGATGGCTATTATTCCCTTCCCTGTTATAAAATTTGATTCAATGTTTAGGCATGTAATACTTTTATTAACCCTTAGCATATTAGCAATAGCTATTGCAACATTGTCATCAGCATGAGTGTTTGCTAAATTGAATATTTTAACATTAGTGTTGTTTTTTAGTGCTTCTGCAAAAGCCGCCAAGGTGTCAGCTTTTACATTCTCCATGTTATTTAGATTGATTTCAAGTGTCTCAGGGTCATTGTTTTTAATGCATTCTAAGGCTTCATCAATGTCAGTTGGGTTTGAAAGCACAAGGCTTGTAGATGTCTTATTGCTCATTGTTTCATCAGCTTGTCTGTTATACTTGCTAGGATTTGAGCTGAAGCCATTGCAGGTGGGTTTCTCAACAGTGACTCCATTACACTTTATCTCTGGTATCTTAATAGGAATTTTTATGGCTTGGCGATTTTTTTCAACATGCTCAACCTCTTCTCTGGTGTCTTCCACGTCACTACTCTCCTTTTCACTCTCCTTTACTTCTTCCTCCTCTTCTTCAGTTGCTTCTTCCTCCTCCTGCACATCATCTTCTTCTTCATCATCCTCTTCTGTGTAAACCTCTTCAGAAATCTCACTGTTGCTCCCTGTAAAATCATCTTCTTCACTTCCCTCGTCTTCCTCCTCTTTGTCATTCTAAAGAGGAAAAGTAATTAATGATAAATTACTTAGTACTGATCTTGTGTTAAACTGTAAACGCAGCCTACATATTTGGCAATTTACATGTATACTATAAGCCTAGCTTAAGTTTTTTTCACACGTGTTGCATGTTCCATTGTGAATGATGGAAAAAATAGCACAGCTGATATTTTTTCTGTCTACACAACGGACAACAAGATGGAAACCCGACAGACCCATTGTAATAAATAGTGTCCTTCAGGTGCCGTTGGTGTCCATTGTAAGATGCAGATTTGAACCAAGTCTTAATTGTTAACTTTAAAATCTATAGATAATATTAAAATAGCAAGGAATAACAAGTCATTATCTCACAAAACATGTTTTTTTTCCAGATTTTTTTTTTTTTAATGCACATTGTCAAGTTCAAATTTTTGTATTCTTAATTAATGAAGTTAATTTAAAAAAAAAAAAAAACTTTATGGAGTCAAAGTACTATTTCCTTTTTAGGCTATGTTCACACGGCTTATTTCGGGACGTATTTACGGGCGTATTTACGTCCGCAAATACTTTCCCGAAAACGTTTTCAAATACGTGTCGGCAAAGTGTGGCACGTATTTTCACCGTCGAAATAACAATCCACATTCTTTACTATGGGATTTACTGCAAAAGTACGCCTCAATAAGTGACAGGGGACTTAATTTTACGATTGTATTTACGGAAGTATTTACGCCCGTAACTACGTTGCGAAAATACGCCTCGTGTGAATGACGAGGCGTATTTTACATTGGAATCAATGATAATCAAATTTTGTTCATTATTTTGAAACGTATTTCAGGACAAATTTACGGACGTAAATTACGCCCCTAAATACGCCCCGAAATAAGCCGTGAGAACATAGCCTTTACAGTGATCCAAATCTGCTTCCTTTTGTAAACAGCATATTAAGATATAGGAATTTTTACTGTCTACTGCTAGGGGGTGGCTGAAAAGTGTATGGATCTCCATAGTTCCCATCAAATTTCCTGCTCTTTCTCTTCAGCTGCAAAATGGAAGCCAATGGATGAATTAAAAAAAAATGACAGGAGTGACATTTTTGGAAAAAAAAAATTGCTGTTCTAGGGATATTGAAGGGAATAGCAATTTGCACTACACTGAACACTGATGGAACAATCTTTTTGGGCACAAAGGAAACCATGAAAGTTAAATTACATGGGGTGGGGACATTTTAACTTGTAATAAAAGGGTTATCAGCCTTTTAACAACTGATGCCATATCCTTAGGAAAATACATGCCATACTTTGCATCACCATAGCAGTGTCCTTTTCAAGCAAAATTATGGTTTGTTGCAGTACAAATCCTGAAATCAATGTTAATAGAAAGGCTGCAATGCTCGTGAGGACCAAGTGTTGGGCCCCACCAATCTAATACTGACTATCTATTTTACAGATAAAACATCAATTTTAGGAAAGCTGGCTAATCCATTCAATTTTTTTTCAGAATTCATTTGCCCATTTTTAATAAGTTGACTAGTTAACATGCACATTTTGGTAGAGCTGTGACCAAGCAACTAAACGCTTAAGGCCAAAAACTACCGGTCCATATAAACAAAGTATACAAAATAATGGAGGTACAAGGCACAGCCCCAAATTAAGGCGCACCTTTTTTTTTGGTTTTTTGCACCAAAAACCGTTGACGGCCCATTCTCTAAAAATAACGTCGTACACCAAAACAGCTTTAAATGCCAGCATGACACTTTTAATGTCCAAAGTACACTTCAATATGCAAAGCAATGATATGCTACCCTTTTTTTTTGTATACCCAAAAAAAAGTCATAAAATGCTATACAAGGTAGACCCCCCAGACTTTTGCAGGTTTTTTTTATTCAGGGCATTATAACCCTTTTTAATGCCCTTAAAACTGGTGGGGGCGCCCTTTTCAGACATTCGCCCACAGGGGAAAAAGCTTGCAGGATCTTTTTAAAGGGGGAATGCCACATACAGTAGAGAAAAATTTGTTCGGGCTTTTAAAATTGTATTCAGCCCACTTTTTTTCTCTTCCCCTTCTTTTTTTTTTCCCCGAAAAGTCATGAAACCAAACTTTTTCAGACTTAGTTCAAAATCTATCTAGAAATACAATTGTAGATCACTCTTCTAACCCACATTTTTTTTATATCAATCACACTGTAGAGTTTGTAAAACCCTTGACCCAAAAGGGGCATAACATCCCCACTTTCCAAAATGTTTTACTTTTGTTTTGATTAACATATTTTTTTCTTACCGCTTATTAAACTTATTAAACACTGGTGCACAAAATATTGTGCACTATCATTATTTATTTTGGGTATTGTTGGTAAATTACTGAAGAGTTAAAAAAAAAAAAACCGTTTTCAAGGACACCCTAGATCTTGACAATGGGGCTGACTTAAACCAACACATGTCATTTCCGAGTAGAAAAGAGGCGGGATTAAGGGTGGTTAATAAGAAAATAAAAAAACCCCCCTGAAACACCATTTTTGAAAACCCAAAAAATACCAGAGACAAGGGAACCCTTTGGGCAAGCGGGGGAATAAAAAAGAGCAACTGGAACCTGTTAGTAGAACCTTGTTCTCCAACGGAAAATAAATTTACATAGTCCCTATAATACTGTTTTCTTTTTTATTACAAAAAAATCTTTGTTTCCAAAAGTATTATTTTGCATTATCAAAAATTTTACATTATTAGTGCAAGTGTATCATAATGCAAATTTTAAAAAAATAAATTCAAAAAGATCAATCTTATTTCTAGCCAGTTGACTATGTAAATACATAGCAGAGTTGAATTTATTCATTAAGATATATATTTTATCCAACAAAGCATTTTTTTCCTTAGATCAAATTTCAATGAGTAAAAATGCAATATTTGTGTCCCATCATTTACATACATTTGATATGTGGTTTCAACAGATATTATGGACCGACTACAGCACATGTAGTATTTGCAAATATATAAAAATTGATTTTTATTTTTTGCATGTAAGAGTTGCATCGCAAGTATTACCTACCTCAGAACTCGTACCAATTTCTTTCTCCATTAACTTTTGGGTTTCTTTCTCCCAATATGCCATGAGTGCCTCTCGGCTGAAGTTAGCTGTTGGAGATTTCTCTGTTAAACTTTTTTGTCTCATTCCAAATGGGGAAAATTTTGGTTTTTTCAATGTCCCAGTTTTCTTTCCACTCTGCACCCTTGGTGAAGAAACAAACACTCATCTTCTCAATGCTTCATACTTGCTTTTTTTCTTTGTATCCAAAGGGGAAAATGGTCCCCTTGGGTGCACAGAACTGCTAGAAACCCTTCAATGCAGGAAAATAAAAGTACAAAAAAGGGAAGATCAAAAAATTGACTTCGTTCTGTCCTTTTAGCACCAACTACAATTTAGAAATGAGCCAGCCTTTTAAGAAAGGCTTAATGGGTGTTCCCTTAGAACAAAAAGAGATGAAGGCATACTCTATTTAAGCCTCAGACGTCAGCTGGAGAGAGGGACAGTGACACAGTGACATCACATGTAAATTACTGCCTCTCAGACTGTGGGTTTTTTGCATGCAAATGTTACCCTTTTAAAGGGGAACTGATTTAAATTTTAAATTTTCTCTTAATGTTAAAGATCAAATATAAAATACTTTACTGTAAAGCATTTTAACATTTTCTTTGTAACATGCAATTTTAACAGCTTTTTAAAATACTCTGATAGTTACATCACGTGTACGCTGGGTTTTTAAACCCCCCTCACTTCAGCTGACGAGATATGACTATACTGGAATGCATCATGCAATTAATATGGCAACCACAATGAGAAGCCTAATGGGTGTTTAAAATTAAAAAC
>JAODAL010018320.1:0-75107 GCA_025379985.1 Phyllomedusa bahiana
AAAAAAAAAAAGAAGGAGGGGAAAATTTTCCCACAATGATGAAAAAGCCAGCATTGCTCAGTATTTAGTAAAATCTTCCATTTATTGACAATTTACTGCATAAAAGGAAATATAATCCAAGAACACGGAAGAGATGAGGGAGATCTCTCTTACGTGTTTCTGACCCTCGGGTCCTTAATCACAGCTCACAGGAATGAGCGGTTTCCATTTTCATTGCTTTTTCTCATGTGAGAGCAATGCTGAAGCTGTATGGCACAGTGTGGTCTCTATCTGTTCTCTTTCAAGGATAAAAAAGGCATAGACTAGGGCAAGGAAGGGAAAAGAATGAGAGGAGTGAAATGGAGCAAGGGGAGAGCAGAGATGAGCAAGGAAGTACTAGTTACTGTGGTTGGTTGAAGTCAGGGACTCAGGGATCTCTCCATTCTAAACTGAGAATGCACCAAAAGGGTATTTTAAAATGAGTTTTCTGAATGAGGCAACCTCTTTGTGACTCTACTATTTTACTAAATGTACCTTTAAGTATGTTACAACTTCTGTGATACAATGAATCTGAATAGTCCCAAATGTCACTCCATAAAACAGACATTCATTCTCATTTGCAAACCAATTTGAAGCTTAATAAGCCAATGAGAATTTTTGGCCTCATCTGCAAATCATTTCAACGGATCAGTACTAAGCCAATACACCTATTTCTCTTAATGACCACTAATCGCTTGATAATGTAATGTCACCTTTAAAAATCCTACCAAAGCCATAGTACCAATATGCATGGAACGCTCTGTTGGGACTACTGTATGATTGTCATATAAAATTCCTACAAAGATAGCAAGATATTTTGGCATTCTCGGCAACGAAGACTGCGTATGAAGAATCCTTTGGATAGTGGATCAGTGCAGAAATTCCTTGATTGTGTTTTTTATTTAACTTTGGAGAACTGCCATTGTGCATCTTTGTAGGCAAGAGTAATTTGAATTATTTCCAGATTACCTACAGCAAGTGCCAACGTACTAATGTGCTGGTGTATTGACTATGCTGCGCTAACAGCCTATTAGTGATTTATTTCCCATGCCAGAATTTCATTTAGGAAAAAATGAAAACCTTTCCTAGAAAAAAAAATAAGTGCAATGCACATTTAGTAATTACAATTCATTTTCCTATCTTGGGATTTATCAAGCAGAATTCATGTGTCCTAGACTCAACATTTAAATAAAGGTCTAGGTCAAAATTTGAAAGTCAATGTTACTTTATTGTTTGGTTCCTTTAATTTATGGCAATGACACAATACGGTAAGAACTGGACTTTCAGTCATATTTATAAACTCAGTGATCTGTATCTTTTAAACTATACAAACCAAAGAGGCAGCCCATATAGTAGCTGTGATGGTGCTTATAGACAGGTGGGTACACCCTTGCCCAAAGTTATTACTGTTGTACTATTTCTCCTTTTCATAGGCACAAAATTGACAAAAATATATGTCAGGAAGTGACTCCATCATAGGATTGGGTAAGCAAATGCCCATACCCCTCTAACTCTGGGATACATATATTGTGACATAAACCATATTATATAGCAAGCTGCCAGTAGGTTTTCAATGTAATTTTTTGCGTTCGTTAAAACCGCTTTTGGATAGAAAAATTTGGAACTATGGTCTTGTCACTCAAAATCTAGCTCCCAGGCGGAGCAAAAAGGAATTGCCAATAATTGATGGGTCAATAAAAGACCTCAGGTATTTCCTACTGCATGCAAACAGATGAAATAGGTCGCTGAATGGCTTTAAATAAAAGATCTGATCATTGGTGCTTCAAATCATGCTGGGATATCCTGCTCTGGGTGAAATAGAAAGAGCTCCCTTAGTCAATGTGTCAGAAACAGAAATGTTCAGAAGGCTTTTGTCTTGCAAAAAATTTTTTAACTAAAGAGAAAACTTTATGATTTCAATAATATATAAAAATATGTTGTTACATATGAATACAAAGGGCGCGTTCACACGACACAGGACAAATACCGGCTGGTTTGCCGGCCAGTATTTGTCCTGTTTTGCGCCCGTCCCTACGGCTGCGGGGGGGGACGGCTTTTCTCCGCGATGAGCGGAGAACAGCCCTCCCCCCTCCCATTGAGCGGCACATCTTCCGTTCGGAAACCGGACTGCCGGCGACTAAACCGCCGGGCGGAAAACCCGTGCAGTGGGGACATGGCCAAACAGTTTGATCATTCAACTTTTCTAAAATTCTGTAGGTCTCCTGTTGAAAAGCATTTGAAGAGCTCTAGTATAATAAAGGCTCTGGTAAAGACTTATCTAACATGGATGATTCATTTCTGGGCGAAGTTTACTAAGGACTATTGGAAAGTGGTCAGACTTCACCCAAATCCGAATTTAATGTTAGTTTGTGAAACAGTTGTCCATTTACATGATACCCCTTGTATTCTAAAATTGAACTCAATGAATAAAGTGAAAAATAAATAATATTGAATACGATGTATTATTTTGCTCCATAACTTCCAATCCCATAAGTACTTACGGGGATATGCAGTTGACTCTTACTCCTCTGTCAATCCATTCTGTTCCCAATGTTTGAGTCAATTTCACCACACCAGCTTTTGAGGTGTTGTATGCCAACTGCTTCTGAGGGTGCGGTACTACAAGAAAAAAGGACAATGCAAAATATATTTCTAATTTCGTACTCTTTAAAGACTTTATACTGGATTCATGGTCAGCGCTTTTATCATTTCAATTTATTTTAAATACATAACTTGAGACCAGGACAATTACAACATTAGCACTAAATAAACTGACACAGAAGGAGAAAGGACCCTGCCTGCAACGGCTTACAATCTAAAACTGAGGAAGAAGAAGACAGAAGGTGAGGGAAGGAGATGTTTGTGGGGCGTATAATGGCAGCAGGGTTATCATAAATTGTAGGCTAGCCTGAAGAGATGGGTTTTCAGGTCACTTTTCAAAGTTGTAAAGGTGAATGAGAGTCTGATGTGTTGGGGTAATGAGCTCCAGAGTATCAGGGAAGCCTGGAAGAAATCCTGGAGACGACTGAGGAGCTAAGAATAGGAGAGCAGAGAAGATGATCCTTTGAAGATGGGAGATTGCATGAGGGAAGGTATCTGGAGAATATGACAAATATGTATGGAGGGAATAGGCTACTGAGAGATTGAACTCCATGAATAAGTTATTTTATAAAAGGTTTCCCTCACTTGCTGCCTTTTAGTCTTCTTAGTTGTGTACAGCTAATTGCCTAGGTTACCAACCAATCCTGCGTTCACCCCTTTATCATTCTAGTCAGGGCTGGGAGAAGGTATTCTTGGTGCCCTTGGCAAATAAGGCAAAAAAGCCCCCCCCCCCCCCCCCCGCCCGGGAAAATTCAGCCCACTCCATATCTTTTTGTGCCACTCTTTCTGCCTGGGATGAAGTGGCGCCCTAGGCAGTCGCCTACCTTCACCTACCCATCGTCCCGGCCCTGATTATAGTCCACCAGGAATACTAGTTGCTTACCCCTAAACCACCCAGGACCTCCATATTAAAAGGTTTTCTCACCATGCAGTTTCACAGAGTCACAGTCAGCTTCAGACTCTCACTTCCTGGTCAGATTGTGGGTTGGTCTATAGCAGTGATTGACATATCAGCTCTGCTATCTCTAGCTCAGCCTGTTAGGCCGTGTTCACACGGCTTATTCCCGACGGATTTGTGCGCTCACAAATCCGCCGTGAATAAGGGGCGGGACGGGGGCGGGGCCTGAGCACGGCGGGGGCGCCGCTCCCCAGCCACGTAGACATTGCATTATCTACGGCACGTACGCGCCGTAAATAATGTGCATGTCACTTTCTCCCCCCCGTGGCGGATCGCCGAGTGGGGAGGAGCGACGGTAATCCACTGTTCTCTATCAGAGCAGTGGATTACCGTAATGACTCCGACGGATTGGCGCCGTACTGCAGCGCAAATCCGCCGCGCAGTACAGCTCCAATCCGCGGCCAAATAAGCCGTGTGAACGAGGCCTTAGACCGTGTTCACACGGCTTATTCCCGACGGATTTGTGAGCCGGATTGCGCTCACAAATCCGCCGTGAAAAAGGGTGGGACGGGGGTGGCCGGAGCACGGCGGGGGCGCCGCTCCCCGGCCCCATAGACAATGCATTGTTTACGGCGCATCCGCGCCGTAAATAATGTGCATGTCACTTTCTCCCCCCGCGGCGGATTCACCGAGCGGGGAGGAGCGACGAATCCACTGTTCTCTATGAGAGCAGTGGATTACCATAATTATCTGCCCGACGGATGGCGCGTACTGCGACGCAAATCCGGCGCGGAGTTAACGGCGCCAATCCTCGCGGAGGTAAATATGCATTGAGGAAACTTGGTAAAAAGCAATTATAATAAAAAAGGGAGACGTCTTTCTGTGGGCATTTGCCCCTTGAGAGTCTTGACTAGTATTCGGTTCAGCAGATGACTTCTTACAGCTAACCATGAGTTGTGGGTGAGAATTTTCAGATGTTTTTGGAGTGATCAAATATAAATCATATATAAGTTGATGATTTTTTTTTAATAAATTCAAGTCCAGTGTGATGCTAAATTCAGTATAGGCTTCACTTTTTCCCAGCGCGAGAAGAGTTACAACCATAATCTACTACTTCTATAACAAGATTTGCAAAAACAGGCTTTTTTGTTGAAAGAGTCTGTAGCGAATTCATCCTTTTAGATTTTCCCTGTGGCGGTGAGCTGCTAAACACACATTTTATTAAACACATTTACAGAACAGTCATGAGCTCCCTCGCAGCTTTTCAGAAAACTCATTCAGTATTTTACTAGGTTCGTTTCAACCCTCACAGAAGTTGTTATTTTGAGAGATGCTTTAAAGTATGAAGGATAAGTCTCTGGAGGACTACAGCAGTTGAGCAGGGAAACTGCAGACCAGGCTCAATCACCAAACTACAAACCCCAGCATGTCCTCTAGTCCTCTGGGAACCTACATTTTTATAGAAAGTAATTCAATAAACGGCAAGTCTGTCATAAAGGCTTCATAATAGAATCCTTTATTGTACAGTGGTGGTTTTTTTGGCTTTCCTGTTCACCCATCAGCAATCGAAAGCCGGTAAATAAATAGACAACTGAATTCAACTGATAGGATTTTATCCAGGAGCCTGATGAGACCCAAAAGGTCATCCTGCCCCATAAGAAGAGACCAATACTGCAATCATAACACATGATAGTTGAGGGCTCAGGAGCATTAAAGGTGTTATACAGGATTAGAAAAATATGTCTGCTTCTTCAAAGAACAGCGACACATGTGCACAGGTATTAAATTCTGCTACACTGAAGCCAAAAGGGCTTAGTTGCATCAACATACAAACTATGGACAGGTGCTGTGCTGATTTTGGAAGAGAGAAGCCATGTTTTGTAATCCTGGACAAACCTTTTAGGTTATATTTTTGCCCGCATATAGCTATAGATAAGGCGATTCTAAAGTTTAAAATAATGGTTTAATGTTGGGTGAAATTATGGCATTTAGTGTGCCACTTGGCATTGTTTCCAAAGCTAAAGTACTATATCTGTCTGCTAAATAGTGAAACGCAATTTGACAACAACTAGCCTCAAACCCCACTCCCCCAAAGATGTTTAGACCAGTCATTGGATATAGCTTTAGTCATGTAATAGGATTTAGGAGATAGGAGCAGGGGGTCTTAGGTCAAACCACAATTTCTTCCATATTCACAATATTATATCAGGATCTATCATATTGCAGTGGCAATAACCAGGGGAATAGCTAAAGGTTGTAGCTGCAGCAATGCCCCTCTGCCTGTGGAAGCCTAAAGACCTCTTCAATGTATAACAGGAAAATAAAGCAGTACAATGTAGGACACATGAAATTGTGGGGGCCCTGGTACAGATTTTAGACATCTTAGGGTATGTTCACACAGCGTGTTGGATCCATTTTTGGATCAGAAAAGCGCAACCAAGAGTGCAGCGTAAATCACATCCAAAACTCAGGTGCGTGTTTGGATGCATTTTGGCTGCAGCAGGAATGCATCCTATAGTTTTAAATAGAGAGTCTGCTGTGTCTTTCGGATCAAGAATTGACATGACAATTCCTTGAATGGATCCGAAAGACGAAAGTAAAACACCCATCAGCGAAAACTCGTCTGAACACTGATGCGTGTTTTAAATTGAAAGCAATGTAAAAATCACACTGCACATTATTGGATGCGTGTTTGGGTCCGTTTGAACATACCCTTATACATTTTGCTGTACACCAATACACAGTGAACCTCTCTCCCCCCCTTTTAGTAATAGTAAAGATTAGAGGCAGATTGTGTAGCTGGGTGTGATAGACAGTCTTTAAAGGAGTTGTCTACCTTCAGAGTTTCAGAGAATGCATGAATGAAATACTCTGTCACTTCCTGGTTCAGACTGACTCATTTGCATACAGCTCTGTGCTTGTACAGCTCCATGCCATGCTGTGCTTTTAGATGCTAATTAGATCAGATTAGCGTCTCAAACTACTAACAGGACTTCTTATCTGATCCCCAAAACAAGAGCCCTAATTACAGTTCTGTTTATTTTACGTAAATCAAGCTTTTTACTGTTGAGCAGCACAGGACACTGCTGCAACCTGTGTGATGATGTCACTCACTGTTATCTCATTGAACAAACAGCAGGGGGGGAATTTCTTACAGGTCAGTTACTGAGGAACTGGGAAAACGCCAGGGGGGTCAAAAATTCACTTGTAAACCCTTAGGGGAAAACAGAGGAACAAAGCAATATATTTGGAAAATGTCTTTATTTTGTGTTCCCTACAATTTGAAAGCTATTCTTTGTAGCGAGACAACCCCTTCAAGAGGGTGGCTCCATTTCTTTTGCCCTGTAATCCCCTAAAATGGACCAAGTAGCAAGTGCTGACAAATGCACTATAAGTAGAGTTGAGATTAAATGAAATTTTCTGGGAACAGATAATTATATAATGGCATAAGGGGTTTAAAGCCTCATGTATAAATCTTGTCTCCTAAGTAATCTATAGGCAGTATACTGGTATAATCCACATCATACCTACTATCATGTGTATTCTGGATGGACATAATATACTTATAAAGTGGACTACTGTTTACTGCAATGTCTGGACCGATATATTTTACAAATGTGCCCATACTGCTGAAATGGACAAGTGACAACAAATACAGGCTCTGCATACTGCCCTATATATAAATCTTGTATTGAGGATTAAGCTTCGATTACGAGGAAGAAAGCAATGTGCTACAAAACCCTCCATCAGGGTGGCAGCATGTCAGTGGATGGCCATTTACCTGTACTATTGTAAATGTATACATTTTCACACAAGGTTCCCATTGGCAAAACCAGCTGTTTTCTGAGGTTGTCAAGAGTCAGCAAGACTGGGACAAGGTATTTTGGTGAATAGGACAAATAATTCCCCAATAAAATTCAAAATACTAGGCCCTGACCTGGCACATACTGTCTGTTGCTGTCCCCCCCACTTCCCTGATAAGTGAAATGGGCCAAAAAAAAATACAATTACAATTTTTGAATGTTTCATTTTTATTACCGTAAGTGTAACTAACAGCCAGCACCTGCCATGGATGTAGTGGGCTCAGCTTATGACCCGGCTCTATACCTCCTTGCGCCCCATTCTTTACAGGCTTAAGGTGGTGCCCTAGGTGGTCCACCTATGCCTTCCCGACCTCCTGGTCCTGCCTATAGGTATCAGCTCTTATGAGACAACCATTGCTGAAAGCCACATAGGAAAGTTATAAAATTAACAACTTCTGTGGGACCTGAAATGGCACTATCATTGGTTACCCACACTTTTTTTTCCAGTAGCAGATATAAGTAGAACCTAATAGAAGAAAACAGGAAAAGTCAAGTACTTATATTTACCTGCAATTGGAAATTGTTGGATTGAAGGGGGAAATGTTTTTGAACTAAAACTAATAAATACGTGACTGCTTTCTTAAAAAAAAATAGCACCTGCATGAAGTATCGAGGCTAAGTCCTAATCATTTCAATGGAGCTGAGGTGCAATATCAGACACAATACATGGACAGATAAGACGCTGTTTCTAGAACAAATCCATGTTTTTCTAATACCGGATGACCACTTTAATATTAATCTTAGGAGCAAATATGAATGGAGGAAAAGTTATAATCTTGAAACAACATTATAATGACTGCCTATAGGTTCCCTACTGCTCTTTTGGTGCAATATTTGGCACGTTTCTTTTCCACACTAACATCATCTCTGCTTCCCCATGTGTGAACTCGGGCATAACCACTAAGTCAACTCATTTCAATAATTAATTATTTATAAGGTGCGCATTTACCTTTAACAACTCTCAATACCTTGTAATAATTTCCACACATAAATTCACAGCCAGACCCTCTTAAATCATTAGTTAACGGCTTCTAAAAAAAATTATAATTGCAAACTGTTTAAGAGTCCTTGTCCTGAGTGTTTCAAACCCCTCCCCCTAAAAAAAAAAATTCTGTTTTTAATTATAAATAGGACAGGTGGCGCAGACACTTAACTATGGACTCGTAACACAATTATAAATGCATTTTTGAAGAAACATTTATAGTCGCTTTGTAATAAACTGCACAGAATGCTGTCGAATGTCATACTGGGCACTGTAAAAATAAATGGTATTCCCAAAGAAAATAAAAAAGGCTGCATATTTATATAACATTCAGCAGATGGATGTAATATTAACTTAGTGGTTTTGTGTTGTAGTTTTATGGCCGCTAGATTTTCTTGCCTAACTTGGCAGCTCAAAGCACCGTTTGATTTTTGGATTTGGACAATACTGAAACAGATGTCCAGACCAATAAAATAAATTCCTGAAGGGCTATGCTTAATTTGTGTAATTGATCAATTTTTGTTCCATGGGCCTCGGATCACCAGAAAGTAACTGCCTTCCAGATTAGCTCAGCAGTCGGGATTTTTCTCCATATGTTACAATGGTTTATTGGCTCTCGGACGACACTGCTGATACAGCGAGGCTGGTTGAGGCACCTGTTGGCAACTATAAAGAGGTTTAACAACTGGCGTTACAGTCTGGAATGGAGCGAAAGTTACTAGACAAATATTGCACATAATTCTCGCTTAAAGTGCCAGGTTTGTGTGACCAACAGTCACCAGGTAAGGCCAGAGCATTTACCTAAAGGTGTAAGGGTCGAAAGATGGCTTTACAGAAACGAGAGGTTGTATGAATGACATACATGAATACATACAAATATACAATAGCTCACAAAAGTGAGTACACCTCATTTTTGTAAATAATGTATTATATCTTTTCATGGGACAACACTGAAGATATGACACTTTCATACAATGAAAAATAGTTAGTGCACAGCTTGTATGACAGTGTAAATATGGTGCACCCTAAAATTAACTCATCACACAGCCATTAATATAGAAACCAAACAACAAAAGTGAGTACACCTATACATGAAAAGGGGCAAATTGTGCCCAATTTGCCATTTTCCCTATAAGTTGTCATGTGACTCATTAGCAGGTCTAAGATGTGAATGGGGAGTAGGTTTGTTAAATTTGGCGTCATCGCTCTCATACTGGTCACTAAAGGTTAAACATGGCGCCTCATGGCAAAGATCTGTCTGAGGACCTGAAGAAAAGAACTGTTGCTCCACATAAAGATGAACCTGACTATAAAAAGATTGCCAACACTTTGAAACTGAACTGCACCCCAGTAGCCAAGGCAGGTCGTCACTCAGAAGAGGCCTCACCATGGTAAACCAAAGAAGTTGAGTGCATGTGCTCAGCATCCTATCCAAAGAAGAGTGCTGCCAGCATTGCTGCAGAGGTTAAAGGGATGTCAGGCCAGCCTGTCAGTGCTCAGATCACTGCATCAAATTGGTCTGCATGGCTTTTGGCTTTCGCGAGCTTCAGTTCACTGAGGTAACTATGAATACCAACATGTACTGTGACATACTGAAGCAGAGCATGATCCCCTCCCTTCAGAAACTGGGCCGCAGGACAGTATTCCAACATGATAATGACCCCAAACACACCTCCAAGACGACCACTGCCTTGCTAAAGAAAATGAGGGTAGAGGTGCTGCACTAGCCAAACATGTCTTCAGACCTAAATCCTATTGAGCATCTGCAGGGCCATTCCTAGGCTAAATTGCACTCAGGGTGGGATGAAGAAATTTTTCCCCTCCCCTCGTAACATAATGCGCCACAGTGCATCACCATCAACTAGATCCAGAATATACAAAAATATAACACAATGTACTACATATAAAACTACTAAATAGTCATGCGGTTACCAAATAACATTGCTACACAAAACCAGAATTCCAGGCTAATAGTACCAATGTCCTACTAAGACCACATATCACCAGCACATAGTGACTGAATAATACCACCACACCATGATCACATATCACCACCATATAGTGACTGAATAATAATACCACGCTATGACCACATGCCACCACCACATAGGTTACTGAATAATACTGCCACACCATGACCACATAGTGACTGAATAATACACCATACCATTAATGAATAGAAACCATTATACTACAACCAATATTACTGGCATACAGTGACCATATAGAGATGGATACCAGTTGTACACAGTCTCTGCAGACATATAAGCGATTATAAAGTTACATCCAGTGACTCACAGGAGAGGTCTTTAAAGAGTTGTTCTCTTTCTCTTCTCCATCTATCTCAGACTGACATGATATCTTCTCCCGGCCATGATTCTTCACTGTAGAATTTACAAAAAAAACATCTTAGACTTCTCACTTTATCAGCACTTCTCTAGTAATTCCTATCTCTGTATAACCTCCCCATCTAATGGTAATAATTACTCCTTTTTTCCAAACAGTAAAAGGGCTCCCAAACGACTATGGGGCTTCCATTTGTGCACCAAGTTTTAGTCTTGCTTTGTATACCAATATAGGAAATAGTTAGATTCCCTAAGACAGATGTAGGTACACCCCCAAATGAGGTAGTCCTCAATTAGGTAGGTGTATAGAGCCCCATTAGGTAGGTAAACTTATAGGTCCCCCAATAGGTAGGTATCTCTGTCCCCTATTAAGTAGATACTTAGTTATATAGGCCTCCCAATAAGTAGAAATATAGGTTCCTATTATGTAGTTATATAGGAACCTGTAGGTAGTTATATAGGCCCCTGTAGGTAGTTATTTGCCCCCTGTAGCCAGGTAATAGCCTCCTGTAGCCAGGTATCAGCCCCCTGTAGCCCCCTGTGGCTAGGTAGATGCCCCCTGTAGCGATGTAGATGCCCCCTGTAGCGATGTAGATGCCACTTGTAGCCCCCTATAGTCAGTTATATGCCGCCTGTAGGCAGGTAGATGCCCCCATAGCCACCTATCTTGAGGTAGATGCCCCCTGTCTCCAGGTAGATGCCCCCTGTCTCCAGGTAGGTGCCCCCTGTGGCTAATGAAAACAAAAAACAAAAAAAAAAAAGGTACTCACCTCTTCAAGTTCCCTGCAGTGAGGCCAGATCCCGAAGCTGATGTACAGTGTAAGTGGCATGACATGCTGCTTACACCACCACACAGCTCCCGGGATATCCTGGGGCAGAAGCTTAGGCTTTCGACCGAGGAGATCCAGTGTCACAGGGGGCTTGAGTAAAGCCGTGCATCACGCCCCCTGCGAAGCTGATGTGTATGTGCAGCACTCACTAAGCGATGTATATACACGAGAGAAGGCAGGACTGTGACGATCTATCCTGCCTCCTCCCTGTAGGAGCAGCTGCACAGCGAGTATGTGCAGCTTCTAACGCTGCGCGGCCGTTGTGAAAGGGATGTACAGAGTCAGAGAGTAAGCGCCTGGCAGGTGAGGCGGGCAAACACGTCGCCCCTTCTGGTGAGCGGTGCCCTATTGCCCGCCTTGCCCACACGTAGAAATGGCCCTGAGCATCTGTAGGGCATCCTCAAATGGAAGGTGGAGGAGCACAAAGTCTCTAACATCCACCAGCTCCGTGATGTTGTCATGGAGGAGTGGAAGAGGATTCCAATGGTAACCTGTGAAGCTTGAGTGAACTAAGCCTAAGAGAGTTAAGGCAGTGTTGAAAGGAAACTGTGGCCACACAAAATATTGACACTTTGGTCATAATTTGTCCATTTTCACTTAGGGGTGTACGCCCTTTTGTTTCCAGTGGTTTAGACATTGATGGCTGTGTGGAGTTATTTTGCGGGCACAGCATTGTATCAAAATGTCATATCCTCAGTTTTGTCCCATGAAAATATATAAAACAATATTTACAAAAATGTGAGTATACTCACGTTTGAGAGATACTGTATATGTAGAAAATTTTAGGCAGATGTGGAATGGATGCTTCAAAGTAAGTATGCCTTCAAAATAGAAGTGTTAATAGTTTATTAGATTTTTGGTTTGTCATACTGTTTAGCCCTTGCATTTTTGGGAGCCCACACAATTGTGGTTAATGCAGGGCGTCTAGGATCCTTGCAGTATTAACACTTACATGTCCTGGTTAATTTAGGATTTATCTTCCTTATAAGGCCATGCCCCACAGCACGGGTTTGCGGCCGTTTTTTCAGACGGTTTGTGGTTTTGCAGACCGTCTGAAAAACCGCCCACCAAACGAGCACAACGGGCTCTTATGGAAAACCTGTGCAGCAGTCCCCACTGCACGGGTTTTCCGCCCGGCGGAAAGGAAAGACAGAAGCTAAGCAGGGTCGGGCTGTGCCAATATCTGGAAGGGTGACGACCTGGGAATACCAGGTGCTGTAGGCTGTGTGCCGCCTGTCTTTCCTTTCCGTGCTTGGGAGAGGACGCATGCAAGAATCCGCTAGTTCATACTGTTCAATTTGAATGCTACTCACTGAATAATTAAACCATTTGGGACATTTAAGCACTAAGAATGATGCTGTGAACTTTGATATATGTCCGTGAGAGTCTTTAAACCGCAAGTTATCACTATATGTTATTGAAGTGCCGTTTTGCGAGTATATATCTTACTGCTTGATGGAATAATACAAGTAACATATATGGATACAAAGTTACTCAATATTTTTTTGCCCATCACTTTTTGATATTGTTTGGTCTGTTGCATGAGGTGGGGTCCTCTACGATGGGACAAGTTCTCGTGCCGTTTCTTTAAAGGTGCGTTTAATATTTTAAGTCTAAGCGTAAGACTGTCCTTGTTGCCCATAGCAACCAATCATAGCTTAGCTTTAATTTTTCCAGAACGGTATATAAAATTAAAGCTGCCATCTGATTGGTTGCTAGGGGCAAGAACAACAATCTGACATGTATGAACCTGTTTAGGTCTAAAACTCACTTTTTGCCCATAATAGCCTATGGACAAAAAGTTGAGTTTTAGACCTAAACAGGTTCATACATGTGGCCCTTAGACTTTTATAACAATGAGCTTCATTTATGATTTATTTATAAGTTATTTTAGGTAGATACAGAAAAAGATAGATATATAGTATAAGTTGGCTATGTAATATGTATGAGGATCATCAGACATCTTCAGGTAATCTTTTCCCCTACCGGCAGACATTGAAGGAAAGAAAAAATTGGGCATGTTGAATTAAAACACAATGCAACCACCTGCACACCTGGCTGAGTCAAGCATGTTATCGCATGGGGGAATCAGGAGGGATTGATTTGCTTGAATAAAATCTGAGAATTCCCATGAATAGATAGCTAGATAACCAGATCTGGGTTATGTAATGATGCTGTTAAACCCATTACATTATAACTATATTCCATATTGTAAATGATAACAATATCGATAGTATACATGCATATTATTGCTTTAATAAGAAATTTTAGATTTTTTTTTAGAAAAAACTCCAAAGTGAAACTGTCAAATCCTTGAATATCAATTTTGTGAGCAAGACACCATATTAATGAGCACTTACCGCTTCAGTTTGCACAGGTGCGCCACTCACACACAGGTTAAAGAAGCCATAAATGTTTGCTAATATATTTTTTGACCTGATACATAGTGTCAGTGATTTACCACTTTCCAATACATGCTTAATTAAATCAGATGGCATGATTACTAATTAAACGATGAATTCCAAAGCCCGACTGTCAACTCTCATCACTCACCTATTAAACTTGCCATAGACGCTGTATTAATTATCTTTCCATATCCTTGACTCAGCATTATGCGTCCTGCAGCCTATGAAAAGAATTACAGAGATGACATGTGACCCCGTTTTTGGAGATTAGTGTAAATTATGTTGTTCCCAAAATATTTTATAAAAAAATATTTTTGTTGATTATTTCTTTTGGAAAGACACAATAACAAAAATTCTAATTAACCACAATGTTTGTTATGTAATTTTTGTAAAAAATGTTTTTTACTTTTAGGAAACTGAATGTGAACAGATTTGGCCTCCCTTGCACACAGCCTTTGGGGGTTTATTCAATGGTCTTATTTTGCAGAATTTTGAGTAATTTTTTTTTTAAAAAAAACTGCAGCCAGATGGAATGTAAAAGGCTACAGTCAAATAAAAAAATATCTACATACACAACATTATGGCTTGAGGCTTTTTGTAACTTTTTGAGGTAAATGGTAAATGTTGCACTCAATCATCCCAACCTCCCACGCCCATCTCCAAGATTTCCACGTGCAGCACCAATTCTCTGGAATATGCTACCGTGGGCGATCAGGCACATTTACAACCCTCATAGTTTTAAGGGGACCCTGAGAACACATCTTCTCAGTCTGGCCTACCAAGATCCCTAACTGCTATCACACACATCTGTCAGTCCCTACACTAGGGCACTCACAGGCACTTATCTGTATATAGATGTACTGTCTGGGTGGCAGGTTCATCCATTTTTCATGTAAACCGACCCCTATTTATGAAACATGGCTGGACCATTGTAAACTTGGCACTTCTCACCATTTGTTTCACCCATACACCCTAATAGATTGTAAGCTCTCACGAGTATGGCCCTCACACCTTGTGCCTCATCTGTAAGTACCTTTAATGTGTAATTTCTGTACGTATACCCTCGAACTTGTAAAGTGCTGCGGAATATGTTGACGCTATATAAAGATTATTATTATTGATGCAGCATTCTATCAATATGTTTTCCAAGATTTTTCTTCATACGCTCTTAACTTTAAAAACACAAAGAAAAATGCCAAAAGAGCATAAAATGTCACAAATGTACAACAAAGTATAAAATGCCTCAATTGGTTGACGTTTTTACCATGGGTTTTAAGGGTATGTTCACACGGCTTAAATTGCCGCATATTTCGGAGCGTATTGCACTTTATACGCGGTGAAATGCACACCGCAATTACGGCAGTTCATAGCTCTCATAGAGAGCCATGAATTACACGTCGTCTACCCGCACGTACAATTCGATCGTATTGTACGTGTGGAGGGAGAATTGAGATTACGCATCACTGACAATGCATGTCTATGGTGCCGGCCAGATGTCAACACCCTCTCGCCCCCCCCCCCCCCCCCCCTCCCCCGTGCTTTGGAAGTACGCGCTTATCAGCGCGTAGTTCCGAAACACACGGCATATTGCGGCAGTGTGGAGATACCCTAAGACGAAGAAACAAAACATTGTATGAAATAGGACTATAGGGGATTTTATGTTATGTATGTTCAATGTATGTCAGTTTTCTGTTTCACAAAAGCTTTAAATTTTTGCACAAAAGTGTGGTTTTTTGCTGCTTTTGTACCACTTTCAACACGATTTAAAAAATTTTACAGGCTCAGCAGAAGAGGAAAGGCTTCCCTTAACCAATAAATGTACTTTAATTAATGCCAAAATTTTGGTGTAATCTGTAGGAGACATGTATAGTTAGCATAGATGTCGGACATCCTCAGTAGATTCACCAAATTTATTAAAAGGCCTTCACCTCTTAATTAATTTCTCACATCTTGCTCCAATATATTATAGCTAAAGACTGGCATAAGAAATGCTTCTGCACTGGCTTTTTAGTTTAACATTGTTATCCTCTTTGAAATTAGTAGCAAAAATGTCAGAACTATGATTCAAATAAAATGTTAAAAAATTTAACAAAAAACAAAACAGTGAAATTTTATTTAAAAAAATGTTTTACCATCTCTGAACATAACACAGACCAATAATTCTAGTTAAATTGTCAAGAGTGAATATGGCCTAACAGTAGGAAAGGATACCTGAATTTTAATCCCTTTGAAATTGGCCTCAACCAATCCCATTCTATATATTTATCAATGAAAAAAGGAGAAGTCTCCAAATTAATTAGCAGTTTCAGTTGTTAATCCTAATTAACGATTAGGCAACAGCACAGAAAGGCCACACTTCAAAGTGTACTTAAAGTATTAATTTACGTAGCATCAGAGAAGCGCTGAATGAGCCAGTTAATACTGTAGATTTGTTGCTCCTTCAAACTGGGCCCCACCCGATAACACTTAAAGGGTTTAGTTATCAGTGCTACATTAATTAACTAAAAGTGCTTTACATATTATTCATTATTGTGCCACTTATGCCGAGTGGAGAATGCTAGAAGAAAACAAACCAATATACATCACTTCCAACCTTGTCTGCACAAGTCATCATGTGATGCAGGTTTCTAGTTACAGATATAAGTTAAGGCCCACATTAAATGTTTGGGGAATTTCTGAACAGAAGATGTTGACTGATCCTATTGGACTAAAAATTATGCAAAATTCAAACTAGTGGGATGAATTCTTGTCCTATCAAACAACCACCGTAAATTGATGCAGGTGAAGAAAGAAAAAATGTAAATAGGCAAGTCACTGATCCCCACAAAACTGTCACACAACTCTACTGCTGCTATCTTTACAGTTGTGAACAATTCGGTTTCCATCTTCATCCAGTTTATAGCACCGCCTCTGATACATCCAGCCCTGTCCTCTTTAAAGAGAACCTGTCACATAGGTTATGCCCCCCCCCCTTGCTGAGGACAGCACAAGCTAGTGACAGATATGCTGTTTCCAGCGCTGTGTCCCTTATTCTGTAAGATGCTGTAGTTTTAGAGTATATAATGCTCAAATCTGCAGTTTTCAGCCAGAAAAAGAGTCATTTAAAGAGTCAGTTTTTTTCATACCCCGCCCACCTGAGGCTAGCCCCGCCCACCTCAACTGCTAAACCTATTACTTTGAATTGATAGAAACATAAGAATAACTGCCAGGTGGGCAGGGCTAGCGTTTGGTGGGCAGGGCTAACACCTGCTCATGAATAAGATTTGAGCATTAAATGCTCTCAAACTACTGTATCTTACAGAAGAAGGGACACAGCGCTGGAAACAGCAGGTCTGACACTAGCCTGTGCTGTCCTCAGCAAGGAGTTCATAATCTGTGTGACAGGTTCTCTTTAACCTAACATGCATGAACAGGTCACTGCCACCAGTAAGATCAACACACTCTTTTCCCACTGTTGTCATCAATCCCATGACCATAAATGCATGCACATCCAAGCACTTCTCACCTCCTGCCGCCTCCATCTGAAAAATATTACCCGAATCTGCTCCTTTTTTTACTATGACAAGCAAAAATGCTTGCTCATTCCCTCATCATCTCCTACTTGGATCACTGTAAAACTCTTTCTCTGTGGCTTCCCAGCTACCACTCTTGCTCCTCTTCAATCCATCCTCAACTCTGTTGCCCGGCTGATCCACTCATCTCTTCACTACTCCTCTGCCAATCCCTTCATTGACTAACCATTGCGAATTCAGTTCAAGTTACTCTCCATGACATACCAGGCTCTTCATAACCTGACCCCCCTCCATACATCTCTGCTTTAGTCTCCATTTACCTCCCCTCACGCAATCAAGCTCTTCTCTTGTCAGCTTCTCACACAATCGTCCCCAGGATTTCTCTTGTGCAGCCTCCATACTCTGGAGCTCATTGTCACAATACATCAGACTCTGCCACCTTTACACCTTTCAAAAGTTACCTTAAAACCCATCTCTTCAGGATAGCCTACACTTAACAACCCTGCCCTACATGTTAATACAAACATCTGTCCCTAACCCTTCTGTCACACCCCTCTTACATTGTAGATTGTAAGCTCTCATGGGCAAGTTTATTTAGTATTATATTTGCCTTATATTATGTACCCGAACCCCAAAGTCATTGCACCCTACAAGATCAATATACTCCTCTACCAGCATCTATCCACACTAGCACAATTATTTGAGTGGTCACTGCCCTCTTTAAAGGGGTTGTCTCACTACAAGAATTGCTTTTCATGTTAAAGATCTTGCAGAAACAAATCACTTTGCAATATATGTCCATTAACAGTGTCCTACCTATTCCTAGATATCCCCTCTTGTATGGGCTGAATCAGCTCCTCAGGTCGTTATAGCTACATACCTGTTCGATCTATCCTGATAGGCCGCCAGCACTGGTTGCTATAGCTACAGACCTGGCTTCTACTGCAGCTCAGTAGAAACCAGTAAACACACCCCTGAATTCAAAATGATACCAAGAAAACAGGACAAATCAATGTAGTGAGACAACCCCTTTTAGATCAGCATGTGCCACTTTTGATGCAGTTACAGGATTTCTATGACAATCCTGACACTTCCCCTGTCACTGACAGCCTTACCTTTTCTAACAGAACATAAATGAACAGGTCACCACTTACCATAGGACCATCCCTCTACTGTCCTGCAGCTGTCATAGTTTTTGCAATTCTATTAGTTATATAGTTTCTATCACCATCCAAATTATACTACTACTGTCGCATGCAACAGTGTCCTTGCTAACATAACCCCATGATCAGACAAGTCATTGCTTCCCACAAAATTAGCACACTTCTCCTTTTATTGTCATATTGTTTAGAGGTTTTTCTACTCTAATCAGTGGAAAAAAATGGACATAAAACTTAACCTTTAATAATTTAGTAAAATAAAGACTATAAATAATCCATGAGGTCCAGAAGTAAGAGGGCCTACACTGAACAAGAAAACAATATACAAACATCAAAGGTGTATGGAGGCCACATTTAGGCTATGTTCACACGGTTTAAATTGGGACGTATCTCGCCCCGTATTTCGCGCCGTACTGCGCTCAATACGGGCCGAGATACGTCCCAGTCATTACAGTTATCCACAGTTCTCATAGAGGGATTCTGCTAGGGTACCCTTTTCACTATATCTCAATCTAGCCTATCATGATTCCATACTGATGATGCTAGTCCTGTCTAACACAGCCCTGTCCTTACCAACAAGTCACTGCCTCCCATAAAATGAGCACACTCTTCTCCTCCTGCTGTCGCCATGCTCATAATCCAATTCCATGTGTATACTTATCTCATAAAATACTCAGATTTAGTAGAAGGGGTACCCTCGCAGCACAATGTCTAGCCTTACACATATCTATACGTATATCATGACGCTAGTCATGACCCACACAACCCTGTCCTCACCAACAGGTCACTGCCTCCCATAAAATGAGCACACTCTTCTCCTGCTGCTGACACCATTCTTAGTGTTAGTTATGTTGTGTTCATTTCCAGTCCACTCTTAAGTAGGATATAAACATCATAAACAAATACAGTACACTCGTACTACAGAACTAGTTTTTGAAAGTTAATGATCTTGAGCATAACACCTACCTGACAGCACATGAACAAGCCACGTAAGTTCACGCTGAACGTTTTATCCCATTCCTCCAATGTAGTATCTTCACTGGCTGAATTCATATTAATTCCTGCATTATTACATGCGATGTCAATTTTCCCCCAATTAGTCACAATTGTGTCCACAACTCTTTTCACGTCTTCTTCTTTGCTAATATCGGCTGCCATAGCAACAGATTGGATGCCTGCAAAATAATTCATTGAATACAATTACAGTAGGTGAGGTGAAGTTCTGGGGAAAAAAAAGAACAATAATTTATAAATATGTATAGAGTTGCCATTATATTCAAATAAAAGTTTATCACATACGTTCAATCAAAGTCTTATTTACTGGATGATCCTTATTTTCACTCTAACTAAACAGTGAGGAAAAGCAAAGTTGGTTTATTGTGAAATATCCTCCCCTAGTGGCAATGATTGAATACTACACGTACAGTGCAAGGGAATACAGTCTCATGCAAAAATCTAAGAGGCTGGGGTAACCTACTGAGGTTTGTGAAGGTCCAACACATTACTCTGTAATGAACTCCAAATTGTTATAGGCAGAACCAAATATTTGTTCAAATTTATACATTTTTTAAAATAATCCAAATAGTCATATCAAAATGGTAAAGCACTTGTGGTCATATCAAAATGGTAAAGCACTTGCGGTAATAGACAGTCTGTATGTTGCTTTTGGTCAGAAGCTGAGTTCAATATGCAATGTCTATAGGAAGTCCATATGTGTTGCAGGAGGGATTGGAGCCTGACAAACGGCTGAGCTCACAATGTGTGGAACATGTCGAAGGCTATCCACGCCTTCTCTCTTACGCTTTCTGTACTACTAGAGTACCCCTTTCACTAGATCTTAGTCTAGCCTACCATGATTCTCAAGTATTAGAAAGACGTGGATAGCCTTTGAAACATCACACACTTGTAAGCATAGCCGCTTGTCTGTATTTAGCTCTTTAGGTGGACAGTGGTTTTATACTGAAAATAAGCTTAAGATCTGATTAAAAGGTAAGGTCACCAAAATCATGACCAACCCTGGTTTTCACATTCCAATATCAGTAGCACACTATCAACTAAAAAAAACGGGACATAGGAATTTTGGAAAAAGCATTTCTGCTACTTAAGATACATGAAAAATTTTGAGGTTCTTAGTTCACATATTTGATCACGCCCACCTCCCGATCTTTCAAGGGGACCTCAAATGCACGTGGGTTCCTACACTATCGTTTCCTCTCTTTAGGGCCTGTTCAGACCTCCATACTTCAGGGAGTGAAGGCACCAGCAACAAAGTAAACTGCATTGATTTAAAAACCTGTGAAGGTGGGCGGAGTGCAAAAAACCAACCAGGAGGCAGCCACTCCTCCATACACAAGCTAGAAAACAATGTTTAGCTTTGTACATGCAAAAACTTTTTGGAATAAAATGAGCATAGGTGCACACTGGTCTGGCAGCAATAAACATACACATTCCAATATCAGTAGCACACTATCAACTAAAAAACCCTGGTTTTCAGCTAGATTGTTAAGAGCAATCAATATTAACTGCTTAATGATTTGCAATTATGGGTGTGTGCAGAAGGTCTACTAATTAAGGACGCTCCATAACTAGTAACACCAATAGTTAGCCGCCTGGATCAGAGATCTCCATAGGCTGGGTATAATAGGAGATTACCAAACTGAAGTTATACTGAAGTATATGTGTACTGCAATACTTATTGTATGTACTTCTTCAGTATAACTTCAGTTTGGTAGTTAGTACAACCAATCAAGTGAATCATAACTTAAACAAGAAATCACATGTTCGGAGTCCTCTAAATGGACTTAGGGTGTTTTAAATTTGTATTTTTACATATTTTTCTAAACCTTTTTTTACATTAATATTTTATCTTGTTTTCCAAAAATAAACTAATTAAAAAAATGTAAACATAACTGGTATCACTATGTCTGTAAATGTTCAATCTATTGAAATACAATATTATTTATCCTGCAGTGTTAACTGAAAAGAAAAAAGCCCAGCACCAAAATAGCATTTTTTTGGCCATTTCATCTCTCCACAAAATTTAAATAAAAAGTGACTAAAAAGTCAAATGTATCCCAAACTGGTATTAAAAAATCTACACTTTAGATCACAGAAATGATCTGCAAAGCAAATTTTAAAAACAGTTGTTTTATTCTAAAGTAGAACATAGCGAAAATTACATAAATTGGGTATTGCAGAAATTGTACCCACCTTTAGAATGAAGACAACATGTACTGTATTTACCAGTCAGTTAAAATGAACCCCCTTAAAAATTGCACAATTACGTTCTAATCCAACTCCACGAAGAATTTTTTGTTTGACTTTGCACTATATTTGATGATTCTATAGAGTAAACGTAGTAGGTATTCTAATACATTGCACAAAAGTAAAGTATAGTGTAATCACATATTCTTATGTTAGGCCCCATTCACATCTCATTTTTTCCCCCATTCATGGTATCCATTGAGATACTGTATACATTTATCCCGTAGGATACCACAACAGGGCCATGACGGGCCCATACAGATCTATAGAGCAAACATTGTCCAAATTGGAGTACGTTTGCACTATTTACTGAATGGTTTCTGCATTGGACACAAAAGTGTGGTCTATCATGTTTTAAAGTTTTACGGTATTCGAAAGTGAGGTGTTAACAAAATGTGAATGGGGCCTTACTGAGCAGGTCTGCCCTGAGCAGTTACTCAAGGAATAGTAAGATGGTTAACATCACCGTTTTAAATGTTTATCATAACACCAGTTAAAACAGAACTAAAGTATTGAAACTGCAAAAAAAGATTAAAAAAAGACCCTTTATGAAGATAGTAGAATTTGCATTTGCTGTCTATGTAAGGTGACATGTTATTTAAGGAAAGGTTACCAGAGAAGAGTAATACTATGAAGACTTGTCATTTTGATTGTCATTTTGGCTTATTGAGATCTCTTAGAATCTCTTTATCTGTAGCATCTCAGATACTTATCATAGCAATGCTCCACTTACATACTTTGTTACGTTCATTGAAGAAATGTGCTTCTGTAAGCAAAAAAACAAGCAGGTACATGCCTCTTTGAAGGATTCTTGTTACTCTTACCAGGTTATGTTGTTAAGTTCCATTTAGTAATCATGTGAATGCACACATTGCCAAGAGCAATGTAAGAATGTATGAGTAGTATGAATGTAGCATAGTTTAAAGATTCTCAGTAATCTCAGATGAACATTAAACATACTCTACCTTTTAAGAGTAATTCTTTAGCCACGGCCTCAGCTTTTCCAAGTACCATGTCTATGACAGCCACTTTAGCACCAGCTTCTCCCAAAGCATGAGCGAAGGCCCGTCCAATGCCCTGACCTCCTCCAGTGATATAGGCGACCTTCCCATCCAGACGCAGACGATCCAGTATACAGCGACCTCTAAGCCCTCGAAAAACATCATCAGGTACAATCCCTTTCTAGATTAATAGTAGACATCTATTAGAGCTGTTTTTGTATACATTCAATCTTGAAACAAGGTACATTATAATTTGCCATGATGGCAGCATCTGGTAACACAGGCCCTCGTGGGATTCAGAGACTTTTAAGAAGAACTGTGACATCTCGTGACCTGTTTGTTTTTATTACATATTTCTGTTCCTCTTGAAACAACTGTGGAGCGCTTTATAACTCTGTATTGTGTTGTTCCTGTTTTTCCTTCTAGAAATGTATTACAGAATCTGTCACATGGGTGTTGCCAATTAGGGATGTGTGCATGCACAATCTGGCATTGCCTTATCAGTGCTGACAGTCAGTGTGGGCAGGGACACACCCCTTTAATGGCTGGAATGGTAACACCCATCTGACAGACTCAGATGAAATAACAGGTACACCACAACACAGAGTTATAAGAGAAGATGCTCCAGAATTATTCACAGGGAACACAAGGATTTACTAAAGTAGACCTGTCAGGTTATATCACAAGTCCTCTTTAACACAGACTCTACACATTCTCTTTGATGAGAAGTTCTTATTCCTGAAGATAAAAATAAATAAATAATAAAAAAAAGGTACTTGTTAGAAAGGATTGGGTTCCACCAACTATAGGCTCTTTGGAGCAGACCATGGTATGGCTTGAATTGAATAGCACTGTCTGGTTCCCACAATGTTTTACCAAGTTTACATACTTTAAACATTTTTTACATTTTTAGACCTGTATTTCACACCAATATCAAATAGCTCATTGTATATCAGGTATACAAAGTGTACATCAGGGCTTGGACAAGCAGCATCTTAAAGAGGTAGAAGCTATATCCTACGATAAAATAAGAACCCAGCCAGGGTCGGGACAATGGGTAGGCGAAGGTAGGCACCACTTCATCCAGGATAGAAAAGGGGCGCAACGAGGGATGGAGTGGGCTGAATTTTCCATTTGGGGGGAGCTTTTTGTCTCTTTTGCCTAGGTCACTAGAAGACCTTGTCTCAGCCCTGAACCCAGCAATAACATATAATAGACATATCTGGATAACAGTGACATCCATTTAGTAAACCAGTGAAAACATGCATCAATTTTTCTAATAATATATTCCTCTTTATTGTTATCTTTAAAAAAAATCCCATTACATAATATATCTGTCTATGGAACCCAATTTTCAAGACAGTAGTTATTAGAGTCCCCACAAGGGTTGTCAACCAGCTTTCCAAACCTATTTTAAGGAATACCCATATGACTAATGAAAGCTTAGGGGGATGTAGTGGCTATTTTATTTGTTATTCATCTTTTCCACATGGGGCTACTAGTAAAGCTATTTGACACAGAAGGGATTTATATTTACTAATATTTTTTATTATTTTTGAATACTCATGTCTTATGTGGAGTTTCCCTTTAAGGTGAAAATGCTAATTACTTTTTCTTTCTAAACACTAAAATGTATTTATCTCAGATTAATATTTTTCCTTATTGTGAATAAGATGTGGCCTTACCGTTGTTTCAGCAATGTGAGAAATAGGTAATCGTTTTATGATGATAACCCCATCTATCGGTAGTGCTACCTTTAGAAGACAAGGAGAGAAAACAGTTTTCATATACACAAATTACTTTTACAATGGAATCGCAGCCTAAATAAAGCAATGCACACACAAACGTATTTTTGCGCTTCCAAAACGTTGCACTGGTTAATGCCATAGTCTATGCTATAGTGCTTCAAGCTGTTTTCCTGATAAAGCTATAGACCATGGAAGTTGATAGTATACCCATCTTCAGTAGACTACCACTACACTTAGGCTAGAGACAGGTAGCAGCAACCAGAATATTATCATTGAACTCTATTGCTTTAGGAACTAAAGTTAAGAAATTTAAAGCTAAAATGCTGCATTGAATGTTAAACATATTATAGTACAAATCAGCATAAAATTCTGGACCAATAAAAAACATAAAATAAAAAAACTGTGTACTCCATGTTTGTATCGGGCTGAATATAGCACCAAATTGGGCTTTTCTATACCTGAGAAGATCTAAAAATAATCTGTTGATATGGAACAATAGGAGTTAACTGCAGTGAAAAGAACTATAACAAGATGGCAACAATGTTAAATATTGACAGTCTTGGTTTCCTACCAAGTTCACATACAGAATAGCCGTGACTAGTCACTGTACAAAAGAAATGTTTTAACTTTAATTTTCTACTAGAAGACATGAGCTATTTTAATAAAACTAATCTGAATAATATTCTATTATGATTTGGGAAATAGGATTGTGTATTCAAAATGTCCATTTGGAGTTCCCCTTTAATATTGACATGTTATAAAATGTTATGTTCCCAGTAACGAAAGCAATAAAAGAATCTATCTGCTCTAACTAGATTGTTAAAATTAAATATTTCCCTCTGTTTGTTCAATTACTCTACCAACACCCGAGCATTGCATTCTGTATTCCTGCCTGATAGCACTAACCTGCTTCACTCTGGTGTCTGCATTAATTACATCTGTCATTTCCGTGGACCTTAATCCCATCTCATCATTGATGTGCTCCTGGCTTCTCGTCTCGTTTGCAGAAGCATTTTGTACGCAAATCACACCATCCATTTTTAGCATATTGCTGTTCATAATCAGGTTGTAATAGTTTATAGGATTCTCTTCTGTAGCGTCGATAAACACCATGTCATATTGCTCGCCCGAAGCGGCTAACTTCTGCAAGACAACAAACAGACACGGAATACAGATGTATCCTGATTAAGTGTGAAAATGGAAAGAGCTGCGTGATAATGAAGAAGACTCAGATAGATTGCGAGCAGAACCAAAGCACGGAAATGTAGTTACGTCCTCTAGGAAAACCGTACATCATTTTTTTTCTGCTAGCCTAAAGTGGCAGTAAATTACAGAATAGCAAGTCAAGTTTTGGATAAAGAAGGTCACCAGGGCGAAGAGTGGGGATGAAGTGGTTATTTATTATTGCTAATTAACGGCAAAAATAATTACTTCAGGCCCATAATCATGTAATTATACAGAACTGAGAGACCTCACTGATTGAATAAAAAAATCAGTCAAATAATTTCTTGGAGTTTTTTGACCGTAGGCAAATGTAATTAAATGGATGGCATTCCATGCAGTATTTTTGGAATTGCTACTTGGATATTCTCATGTAAGAATTGTTCTTATATCTTCTGGGGATCTCTACCCAAGAATATTGGATAAGAGAGCGAAACATGTACATGTGTATGGCCATTGTGTAACTCAAGCTAAGACGGACCCTTTATCCAGCAACAAGATTTAAAGGAAAAGAAGTCTACGGCTCAAAAGCAACTGGCTGGGACAGTTGAGCATTATGATCAGATGATCTGGTCTTGTCTCCATGTAGAAAACTAATTCAAACAAGTTCATCCAACTGGTAAAACCTATCATAACCCATTAACCTTTCTGCCAGATACAAATAAGGCGACGGCCTCAGAAAGTAAATTTTTTTTGATGAAATTGTCTAAATTGTTAGTGTTTGTAGCCTGAAGCCAACCATATACACAAGGCTATAAACAGATGACAGATAATCTACTGATTAGTTATCAGATGGCACCATTATAAATATTTAGAAGCGTGCACTGTGGAAACATTCACAATTACTGAACAGACCTATCAAACTGTAATCTTAAAGATATAGCTGACTTGAGAGACTGAGACTGTGGTTTGACCGTAAATTGTTCCGTTTTGCAGATTTAGTAGATTAACAAACATTGAAACTGAAGTTGTTTGCGGATTTGCTTTCTACCCATGATCTATCTTCTTCTGCCACTTATTCCTATTTGCAGATTAGTAGACAGGCAGGCTATTCATCTAAGTGTTTGATATCGACAATATACAAACTTCTGATCACTCCAGACTCACCTATAATGAACGCCTACAAGACTAAGGGCGACATGTATGAAGCTCGCCACGTCGGAGCGCACGTTTTCGCCCGATTTCAAGCGAAAGCTGCGCCTCATGTATGTCGGCGCCCGAGGTGCGCTCATACATGCGGTGTAAAGACCGCCGCGCCTCGCCAGTGTGTGAGGCGCAGTGCGGGACAGGCTCAGTGCGGGACTGCGCCTAAGATTCGACGCCAGACTTAGTGCGATCATACATGCCGTGTAAAGTCCACCGTGCCCGCCAGTGTGTGAGGCGCAGTGCGGGGACTTAGGCGCAGTGCAGGACTGCGCCTAATATTCGCCGCTCAAGGAGGTGCGCTCATACATGCGGTGAAAAGTTCACCATGCCTCGCCAGTGTGTGGGGCGCAGTGCGGGACTTAGGCGCAGAAGGGACTGTGCCTAACATGTATTCCGAATCGAGACAGGCTGGAAATGAGCGAGAAATCATTAAACATGTCCGTGCGGCATGGAGTATGAGTCAAAAAAGCGTTTTTATTAAGTGTAAAACATTATCTGAAAAAGAGCTCAAACCTACTAAAAAAATACATAAATAAAATCCCTCTCCAAAAATCATGAACAGCGCAACATCAGGAATTTGGATATTGGAAATTGCCGGGAAATACAGTAATTCAAATTCTGTAAGCTCTTCTCATTGGTCGGCAGAAACCAGCCAGACCAGAATAGGAGCGACAGTGAACCATTATAACCTATGGAGAAGTACTGACCAATCAAATTCAAAGGCGGGACAGTTCAAAATACAGTAAAAATGCAGAAAATAGCTGATTGGTTGTACTAGCAGGGGCTTGGCAATCCCGGCCAATCAGAATAGGAGCGACAGGTACCCATTATAACCCATGGAGAAATATTGACCAATCAAAATCAAAGGCGGGACAGTTCAAAATACAGTAAAAATGCAGAAAAGGGCTGATTGGTTGAGCTAGCGGGGGCTTGGCTATCTCGGCCAATTAGAGCGCGAGCTACTTTGTCCCATTGTAGTCTATGGCCAGATCGGGGCAATGAAATCTCGGCTCTCAGCGCCGTGCGGCATGGAGTATGATTTAAAAAATCATTTTTATTAGGTGTAAAATATTATCTGAAAAAGAGCTGAAACCTTCTAAAAACATAAATCAATCAAAACCCTAACATTGCGTTTGTCTCCGAGACCGGCGCTACATCAGGAATTGCGATATACAGAATTGCCGGGAAATACAGTAATTCAAATTCTTTAAGCTCTTCTCATTGGGTTTTCTTCATATGGGTTTTCTAATGCAATCTATAATAATACTGTACATTGCAGAAATCAAATGATAACACTCATTACATTGTACCGATCTGTATATAAAATGAACAATAATATGGGGGCAACGAAAATAAACAAATAAATATGAATTCAATGAATTAATTTTTATTTCTTTATTTTCGTTACACCCATATTATTGTTCATTGACTAACGAAAATTAAGAAATAAAAATTAACTCATTGAATTCATATTTGTTTATTTTCGTTACCCCCATATTATTGTTATTGCTGGAGGCTCTGGGGACAGAGATACGGTCTCCCCTGGAGCAGATTGGTTCATGCCTTGTGGGTTCCAGGGCATTAACCAGTGGTGAGGCTGGGCTTAATGTCCTTGTCTCTCTCCCATCACCCACATTTTCCCCACCCTTGGTTGAACTCGATGGACACGTGTCTTCTTTCAACCGTACTAACTATGTAACTATGTAATTATGTAACATCGGTACAACTTAATGAGTGTTATCATTTGATTTCTGCCATGTACAGTTTTATTATAGATTGCGTTAGAAAACCCATAAGAGCGTCGCTGGCTCTCCCATTGGCCCAAATAATCGCGCCTCTTTTAACTTGGCCAATCTCAAACAGAGCTCGCTCTGCATTTCTTTTCCCCATATAACTATATGAGAAGGTAGCTCACCTGCTGATTGGCTAAGCAGGGCGAGCCCCTCTTACCCCCAACCAATCATAGTACTAGAATATTTCCCATAGACAGTAATAACTTTTAGGGCGCCCTTCTATCGCGCCCTTCTTTCTCCACTCAAAATAGACGCACTACATATGATTGGTGGATTCATATCTGCCGCCTGGTCTCAACCAATCAGCTCTTTTCTGCCTTTTTTACTGTATTTTGAACTGTCCCTCCTTTTCATTTGATTGGTCAATAATTCTCCATAGCTTATAATGTGTCACTGTCGCTCCTATTCTGATTGGCTGGTTTTTGCCGACCAATGAGAAGAGCTTAAAGAATTTGAATTACTGTATTTCCCGGCAATTCTCTATATCCCAATTCCTGATGTAGCGCCGGTCTCGGCGACAAACGCGTTGTTAGGGATTTGATTGATTTATGTTTATAGAAGGTTTCAGCTCTTTTTCAGATAATGTTTTACACCTAATAAAAATGATTTTTTTAATCATACTCCATGCCGCACGGCGCTGAGAGCCGAGATTTCATTGCCCCGATCTGGCCATAGACTACAATGGGACAAAGTAGCTCGCGCTCTGATTGGCCGAGATAGCCAAGCCCCCGCTAGCTCAACCAATCAGCTCTTTTCTGCATTTTTACTGTATTTTGAACTGTCCCGCCTTTGAATTTGATTGGTCAATATTTCTCCATAGGTTATAATGGGTCACTGTCGCTCCTATTCTGATTGGCCAGGATTGCCAAGCCCCCGCTAGCTCAACCAATCAGCTCTTTTCTGCATTTTTAATGTATTTTGAACTGTCCCGCCTTTGGATTTGATTGGTTAATATTTCTCCATAGTTTATAATGGGTCCCTGTCGCTCCTATTCTGATTGGCCAGGATTGCCAAGCCCCTGCTAGCTCAACCAATCAGCTCTTTTCTGCATTTTTACTGTATTTTGAACTGTCCCGCCTTTGAATTTGATTGGTCAAAACTTCTCCATAGGTTATAATGGGTCACTGTCGCTCCTATTCTGATTGGCTCCTATTCTGATTGGCTGGTTTCTGCCAACCAATGAGAAGCGCTTACAGAATTTGAATTACTGTATTTCCCGGCAATTTCCAAGATTGGAAAGTGATTTTTTTTTATGTTTTTTTTGGGAAGGTTTGAGCTCTTTTTCTGATAATGTTTTACACTTAATAAAATCGATTTTTTTGGAATCATACTCCATGCCGCACGGCGCTGAGCGCCGAGATTTCTTTTGCGATCTTCTATATGTTTCCTCTCATGTTATGTTCTCGCTTCACTTCGCCTCCTCCGGCTCATTTAGACCAGAATCAACTAGGTCTGCCTGTCGGAGCTGGCGAGCGCTGCAATGCGCCGCACTTTGCTGAGCCGCGATCATACATGCCTCGGAGTATATGAATGAGCCGCGTCCCGCCCCAGAACGCCCACACCGCGCCCATTGCACGCCCCTTCATGTAAGGCGCATCCGAAAGTGGCGAAGGCTGCGCCTAACATCGCATCCCTGCGTCTGACAGGGGATTCGGATCGGTGAGCCGCAGTTTTAGCCAGAAAACAGGCGCAAATCCCGATCATACATGTCGCCCTAAATGAGAGGAGTATCTGGGGTCCCCCATCTCTAGAGACACATGGAGTGGAATTTGGAAACAAGCTGCTCACTCTTTTCTATCTGCTCAAGCTAAGGAGAACCAATACAAAATACTTATATTTTGGTATTATACTCCAGCTCTGTTACATAGATTAAAAGCAGATATTCCGGACTGCTGCTGGAGATGCGGGAATCCCGGAGCGGACCTTCAGCATTGTCAGGAACCTCCCAGGGCCACTCGTGGGTCGACGGCATGACTTCAGGTGTATCGTGACGTTGCTCTTCCCCTAGGGGTACGCAAGGTCAACTGGATACGGTTTCACAGTTAACCCCTGTCCACATGGGCACAGGAAGTCCCAGGGAGTGCAAGAGGATACCCCATTCGCCCACAACCCTGAACGGCCGTGAGAGATCTGTTTACCGGCACCGGTGAAACAGAACTCTGCCAGCCAGGTAGACTGCCACCAGTTCCTCGTTAGTTATAAGTCTGGTCCATTACAGACTTATAGCAATGCCAGGAACCAGCCTTTTGGTAGCTATATTTTAGAGACCGAGCAAAACGGACCCGCAGGATCGATGATCAATACAACAGACTAGCTCAGATTAAAGTTTATATATTTAATTTGCGTTGGAGGGCGCACTAGACAAACAATATATACATAGGGACAATACTATAAAGATATTGGGAAGAGGTGCAAATACGGATATGGTTACAAAGAGGCAGCAGATGTGTCTATTTACCTCAGGTTAGCCTTGTGCTGGCCTACACTGGGGTGAATGTGGCCTGCTGGTTCTGGATGCCTGTGTACGCTCGGCATAACCCCTCTCCAATGGAAACAACCATGGGCAAAGCCGGGTTTTGACTTAAAACAGTACTAGGACAGCCGATGTCGCACCCCATTAACACCCACTCATGCCCCTGGGACGGTCTACAAACTCCTCCCTCTCCGGCCATGCTGTTTCTTTGGCTTTGGACCCAAAACGGGCCATACTGGGCCAAGCATTGGGACAGAACTAAGCCAGTGATACCATCAGAACCGGATGGGAAGCTACGACCTGGTACCACACAAGGCCCCTTTGTGTTATTCCCTGTCCGACATGTGGGTTTCTTGCTTCCCATGTGCCCTAAAAACATGGGAGTGACAGCTATGTGTGTGAGAAGTGTCATATTTGAAATTATGAAACTGGGGTGGACCTATGAGGCACAGTTCTCCCATAAATCCTTATGAAATATCGGTGCTGTTCAGACTACTGTGACCCTGTGTTCCTGGGGTCTGAGAGCCCATGTGTATTTAGCCTGAGCCAGTGCTAATGAATCTAAATAGCCTGTTTTATTCGGAGAGATGGAGTGAATATGCATTTCAAATGCAATGTGATTTGCTTCTGTAACTTGAACCTACCTCTGCAACATTACGAATTGTTTATACTATTCCACAGTAGGATAGGATTTATAGATGCCATTTGCTGTTTGTAATAGCTTTTTATTTATAAAATTTTCAATAAAAATCTACAGTTAAAAAAAAAAAGAGTTATAGCTGACTACAGAGACAGGCCAACATATGGGATCAAATTTGAACAGACTGATAATTATTGGTTGCCATAACATGGCCAGTTTACATGCAATAATCAGAAAAACAGGTAGAAATCTTTTTGGCTGGTCACTATTTCTAATCAACTTTACATGACTACAAAAATGGACAAGCACTGGTCATGCATCCTGATGCAGGTGGTGTGATGTCACAGGATCGGACCTCTAAGCCTTGATAAAGCCAGGTTAGCTGGCGAAACATGTCGGCGAGGTCAGGCATGACGTTTTAAATTGTGATCTCTCACCTCTGTCTACAAGTGTCACCTGCTGCAGACGGTGTCACAAGGGGGCCTTATTTGTTCTGTGTCTATGAGATTAGGGACGACTGCCCAAGAAGTTGGCTTGGGATCCTTTACTGAAGCTAGTACTTTGCTATAGATATAAGGCTCTCCTGTTAATAGGTGGGGTTCCACCAGACTTGATGATAGAAAGGGAGTTATTCCCCTCTTTCAGAAGCAAAAAGGGTTAAATGATGAGGATAGAGATCAGGTTTTTTAAATAGTGTGTATAGAGGTTAAGCGTTAGATATAATAAAAGTTACGTTTTAGTGTTTAATAGATAGAGAACTGATAGAGTTTAAGTTTGCCTATGGCAAAATAGTAAATATAGTGATCAAAAGTCACTCTTTGTTCTCTTGCGAGATTCCCAATTTTTTGGAGATTATGTGTCACATCATTGTGGCACCTGTGCCGGGCTTCTCTAGGAGAAGCCAGCCTGCCATTCTTCGGGGGAAAACGGAGAGGCGAGCTTGTTTGTTTTTGTTTTTTTTTTACTAATAGAGCTCTACCTACCACCCTACTTGGGACTTATTAACCTAAATAACTGGGGCCTAACAACATAGGTGTAACTTTAGGGGGGTACTGAGGGGACTGGCCCCCCACTTTTTCCTGGGTGGGGTACGGTCCCTCCCACTTTTTAGCCACTTCAATAAAAAATAATCCATATGAAAGCATGAGAATTCGCTAAGTGGGGAGAGCAGAGTACAGAGGAGGAAGAAGTGAACCCTTTGTCTCCTATATTTCTGTGCATCTTTGGGGGACAGAGTAGGTAGCATTTTCACATGTCAGTGCAGAGTGAGAGCAGCGCTGATTGGCAGGGCAGGAGTCAGCAGAACGCTGCTCACAGTCCAGCACACTCTGTATCTGGGGCTGTATCTTTCCTTCCCATTGTATTCCACTTCCCTTATGCTCAACAGAGAAGAAGGAAGCTCTTGCCGAATGCCAACTGCACCAGACTACAAGAGACAAGTAAGGAGGGGACAAGGGTGCCAGGCGTGGTGTGTGCATGTGAGTAGGGTATGTACTCTATATGCGAGATGTGTATATATTGTACAGTCATGTGTCTAGCTATGTCACTGCACTTACGCGCCAGGGATTAAAGTGAATGGGGTCGGCCCCACAGTATTTTAGAAGCGTGGACTGGCCAGCACATACTTCTAAAACACCCGGCATATAGAAGAGCGCACAGTACGCCCCGCTATACACCTTGTGAACATACCTTAAGGGTACATTCAAGCAGAAGATATGAATGCTGATTCCGGAGCAGATTCAGTGCTGGATCTGCCTCAGAACCATCGTCCAATCCGACAGGAAACTGATTTACGTTATGCCCTATGTAAAATCAGTATCATTGTTTAGATGACACTGATTTTACTAGAGTATTTTCGGCGCGTATTGTCAGCGCATACACAGAATTCTTCGAGGTGTTTTATGTACTAACATCACTAATGGATAGGAGGGAGAAATCTGCCTTGGGCAGTCTGGGTCCTTTGCTCGTCAGAATTCTGCGTTTGCAAGCGCCAAAAACCGTCATGTGAACCCACCCTAAGTGTGTAGTGTGTCTGTGTTCAATATATGTATATATACACACACAATTTCCGGGGTATCTTTACAACGGCTGCACAGAGTCAGTCAGCAGCTGCACGTTCGGTGAGCGCTGTACATAGAGATCAGCGTTACAGAGGGTGCGACGCACAGCTGTACTCACACCCCCTGCGATGTCGAGTCTCCTCGGTCGGCAGCCTCTGCGTGGCTCAGGAGAACTCCAGAGCTTGGCGCGCTGCAGGGAACCTGGTGAGGTAAGTAGTTTTTATTATTTTATTTTTATTAGCTATAAGTGGCACTACCTGGCTATAAGGGGGCACTACCTGGCTATAGGGGGGCACTACCTGACCACAAGGGGGCACTACCTGACCACAAGGGGGCACTACCTGGCTACAAGGGGGCACTACCTGGCTACAAGGGACTACTGCCTGGCTAGAGGGGGCAGCTGCCTGGCTAGTGGGGGCTACTACGGCAACAAGCTGGCTAGGGGGGGCAGCTACCTGGCTATAAGGGGGCATCTACTTGGCTATAAGGGGGCAATAACCTGGCTAGAGGTGTCTACCACTATATGGTCACTGTAAGGTAGAAATATTGATTGTAATGGTTTAGGTTTAGGCACAGTTTGGCGCTATATCCCAGCTCTCCTGGATGCTCAATAGGCTAGTCAATGTCCAGGAAAACTGGGTGACGCCAAAACCCTAATTTTGCTTTCTTCCAGAGTCATTGCACAGTTAGGTGGAGTGGGTGTGGCTTTTAGGGGCGTGGCTCACCAACAAGATGGGTGTGGTCATGCGCACCGCCCCTCAACTCTCCCACTTTCAAAAGTGGGCAAGTATGGGTACAGTGGGTAATTTAGTCATCTCTGGGGTACAATGTGTAATGTAATCTCTGGGGTAAGGTGTGTAATGTAATCTCTGGGGTATAGTGTGATGTAATCTCTGGAGTACAGTGAGTAATGTAATTCATTTATAGGGTTCAGTGTGTCATATAATACATTTTTGGGGTATTATTATTATTTATTTTTGAGCGCCCTTGGTTCCAGAGCGCTATACATTCAGGTTTCATACATAACATAGGTTAACCAAGCACAAAGGTGACAAATTAATAACTAACAACTGGTACAGAAGGAGAGAGGTCGCTGCCCGTGAGGGCTTACACTCTATAAGGAGGGTGGGAAGAGACAGAAGGTGAGGGGCAGACATGGTTGTGGATAGTTTAGTGACAGCAGGGTTATTGTTGGTTATAGGCAATCCTGAAGAGATGGGTTTTCAGGTTGCTTTTGAGGCTGGTGAGAGTGGGGGAGAGTCTGAGGTGTTGGGGCAGCGAGTTCCAGAATATGGGGGAAGCACGGGAGAAGTCTTGAAGACGATTATGTGAGGAGTTGACACGGGAAGAGCAGAGAAGAAGGTCCTGTGAGGAGCGGAGATAGCGTGAGAGGAGATATCTGGAGATTAAGGCAGATATGTATGGAGGGGATGGTTATGGACATGGTCGTAGCTATAGGGCATGCAGAGGTAGCAGTTGATACCGGGCCCTGGAGCCTGAGGGGGCCCTAAAGCTCTCCTGCCACATAGGAAGACACCAGTATAAAAACACATAATAGCTGGGGGGCCCAATTTAAATTTTTGCATTGGGGCCCAGGTGCTTCAAGTTACACCTCTGGTTATGGAGAGACTTGTAGGTCAAGGTTACTAACTTGAACTGGATTCGCTGGGCAATGGGAAGTCAGTGAAGGGATTGACAAAGGGGAGAGGCAGAGGAGTTTCGAGGAGAGAGGTGAATCAGACGGGCAGCAGAGTTAAGGATGGATTGGAGGGGAGCGAGGGTGCTAGCTGGGAGGCCACAGAGAAGGATGTTGCAATAGTCTAGGTGTGAGATGAAGAGGGTATGGACCAGCATTTTTGTGCTTTCGAAGCTAAGGAATGAGTGGATATGGGAGATATTTTTCAGGTGGAGGCGGCAGGCAGAGGCAAGGGTTTGGATGTGCAGTTTGAAGAACAGATTAGAGTCAAGGGTTATCCCAAGCCAGCGGACTTGTGTACACTGGTGTCTGCTATGATATGGTCACTCTCTGGGTTTACATCCTACCTCTGATCGCTCCTTCAGTGTCTCTTTTGCAGGTTCTACTTCTCCTCTCACTCTTACTGCTGAGATTTCTCAGGGATCAGTTCTTTTTCCAATCTACACAGCCCCCATTGGGCAAACCATCAGCAAATTTGGTTTTCAGTACCAGCTCTACGCTGATGACACTCAATTATATAACTCTTCCCGTGACATCACTCCTGTGCTGCTACAAAACACCAGTGACTGTCTATCCGCTGTCTCTGATATCATATCCTCCCTCTGTTTTAAACTAAACCACACTAAAACGGAACTTCTTATCCTGTAATATAAGAGGATGGTAGGGGGGGGGGAGGTATGACTTTGCGGCAGCGCCGCGACTGTGCCGGCCTGTTGCTCGTAGTGACCACACGCACCCCCAGGTTCCCCTGGTATCCTCAGATAATTTTGTATTGCGGGGAGAGGTGCAGTGTGGGACTCTATAGTGCATCGGCAGTGAAATAACTGGACACACACAACAAACCAGGTCTGTGAGGCTTTACTTGGTTCTCCAGCAGTTTAGCTTGAAATCACTTGGGAGGTCAGCACGTCGGCTTCCAGTCACACCAGCAATCGCACAGTCACGGAGAGGTCCTCTTTAACCTATCTCCCTCTACTGCCCGAGTTTTCCGACGTCTCTCAGAAAGCTTAGCCACACCAGGGTACCTGCTGGTTTAGTGTAGCTGCCTAACGGCTCATTCCTTTCTGTCCTGGATCTCTTGTGGCCTCGTAGAGGTAAAGAACCTACCCCGGCCTCAATCCCAGTTTTCTCTTGTTTTAAACTTTAACTATGTACATCGTCTTGGCCTTGCAGGCTTCTTCTCCCATGACAGCCAAAAGAAGCGTGCACCTCTCATGCCACCTTGAGGGGGCCTGTTCCTTCCCTGTCTCTCTGTAGTCTCACACTCACTAACTGTCTCCCTCTGCAGCTCTGATCCCCCTCAGCAGCAGCTAGCCCCCCCTGCTTCTCCAGCCCAGCTCCACCCCTTGAGCTCTCTGATTGGCTGTACAGCTCCTGATAACTCACTGCACCCAAAAAACAGGCTAAAACTGCCTGAAACAGACTCTAAACCATTTAACTGCTATAACCAGGCTTTCTAAATACCCATAGCAAACCACTTTTCCAACACATATACAGGCCCAAATCTGCCTGAGCTACTAACCAAGGTGCCCCTCTGCATGGTCTCCCATGGCAACCTAATGTGTCACAAAGTCCCAACACAATAGTATAATAGTATAACTAGCCATACATATCCTTACAATTCCACCATCTACTAACCAATCCCTCTGCTATTTCGGTTCTAGTGTGTGGTACTACCATAATTCCTAGGCAGCAGGCCCGCTGTCTGGGAGTTATACTAGATTCTGATCTGTCCTTCACCCCATATATCCAATCCCTTGCCTGCTCCTGTCACCTGCACCTCAAGAACATCTCCAGAATCCGTCCTTTTCTTACTGTGGAAACAACTCAAACTCTCATTGTCGTCTTATTCTGTCTCTCCTTGACTACTGTAACTCCTTGCTTATCGGTCTCCCTCTCTGCAAAGTCTCCCCTCTCCAATCTGGCTTCTGAATTAAGGACAGACTCCTCTTTCTTTCCAGCTGCTATACTGATGCCTCTACCCTGTGTCAGTCAATGCACTGGTGGCCCATTCAGTACAGAATAACAAACTCCTCACTCTCACCCATAAAGCTCTCCACAGTGCTGCACCCCCCTGCATCTCCTCCCTCATCTCTGTCTACCACCCTACCTGGTCTCTCCGCTCTGTTACTGAAATCAGATTACATGCCTCAATCATCCGAGCCCCCTCACACATGCTGCAAAAGTTCTCTTGGAACTTGCTACCGCAGATGATCAGGCACACTCATAATATTCACAGTTTTAAGAGTGCCCTGAAAATACATCTTCTAAGGCAGGATTACCAAGATCCCTAATTGTTAATCCCCCACGTTTCTGTTACTCCCTACACTTGGGCACTTACAGGTACTTACCTGTATATAGATGTACTGTCTGGGTGGCAGGTTCATCCAATTTTTATGTAAACCACCACATATTTATGAAACCCTGGCCGGACCATTGTAAACTTAGCACTTCTCACCCCTCGTTTCACCTATACACTCTAATAGATTGTAAGCTCTTGCGAGCAGAGCCCCCACACCTTGTGTTTGATCTGTAAGTAGATTTTTATTGTATAAGGTCTCCCTAAATTGTAAAGTGCTGCGGAATATGTTGGCGCTATATAAAGATAATTATAATATACTGTCTGCAGAACCTGTGTAGACTTGTGTATGGCGGTAATAGTGGTCTTTGTATAGTGATAGTATAGTGGTATTATTCAGTCGCTACTAATTTGTAGTTGTCTTCTGGTGGCATGATCGGGTTCTTCTATAGTAGCGTTATTGGTAATGTTGTTCTTGGTATAGTGGTTTTATTCGGTAGCAGTAAGATGGTGATACATATATGGTGAGGTATTTGCACCTTGTATTATTGAGTAATTGCATGACTATTAAGAGGTACTGTCAAATATTTGGAGAGCCTAGAAGGGGGGGGCATTGTGCAGAAAGTGTCTGAATCCTATAATAAAGTTGTCTGGAACATGCTGCGCCAAACATGGGGCACTTTTTGGAAATTTTTTTGGACATTTTGGGAGCCCACATTAGTAAAATGAGGGCCACTGTGTTCTCCTAAGAAGGCCTTAGTATTAAGGAATGTAACACATTTTGTTGGATGCACATAGCTATACACTGTGAGCCAATTACAGTCTGTGGGTGTCATTTTGTAATACGGTTATGTGTATTAGGCCTTAGAATAGAGGCCCCTCTACAAGAAAACTTGTTCCAATGACCATTCGTTCCCAATTGTTGCCAGTATAAACATCCCAGCAATAGCCGACACACCAGCACATCTTTTGCCAGACAAAATCATTGTTTGTCAGCAGCACATATCCATGTGAACAGAGAATTGCTTTTTTTTTTTGCAGAGTATGTCTCTGAGATCAGGGTCAAAAGGAACAATTGCAAGAACGATTGTTCTTTCAAAACACTCATAATTGGTAAGTAATAAATGAATTAAATGACTGCAACGCTTCCCCAAAAAAGGCCTACCCGTCTGTATAAAAGGCCCTTATACTAGTCATTAAGATAAAATGAGATAAATGCATGCTAAGGCAGATTAATAGTAATGTCATAGACATCAGAGGAAGAGGGTCAGCACCATGACCATGTCATTGTATTGATCTCATAGGTTCCTGGAGGTCAAATCCTCACCAATCAAACCTTTAAGAACTATTCTAAGAATAAGACATCAAGTTGTAACATGTTTCAAGTCAAAAAGATGTATTTTGAAAAAAGGGATCCGCCCCACAAAACTTTGTTTTGACAGAAAGGGCGCGTATAAAATTTGCCGTTTAAACACCAAATCTCATGCGCATAATAGTATTGAATGCGCCCGATTTATGAACCCGCTCTACTGCGGGTCATAAATCAGGCTCATTCTAGCACTTGTACAACATTTCTGGCTCAGGTAAACCACTTTGAAAGTGGTATACCTGTTCCACAGTTCGTGCTGATTTCCTAAAAGTATAAATCTTAGCTTCGCACGTTCTATGCGCTCTGCCCCCGCCGCCCCCCGAAATCGGGACTTTTCAAATTGCCGCTTGTGCTTTTAATGCCCCGATATTTGGGGTCGGGGCCCTTTAAAAATGTGCAAAAAGGGGGGGCTGCGCGGGTACGGGCTGAAAAGAAGCAGATATCTGGCACAAACCCCGTTCATACATGTCGCCCTATATAGTTATTTGAAGAGTTCCTTCCTACTTCCTGTTATTCTTTACCAATTCTATAACAGTTTGATCTAACAATGTCTGCTTTGTCTCCTCTGCCTGAAGATATATTTTATTAGTGATCTTGTCTTTATCCTTTGAACCCACACTTTATTGAGCTCTAAACTGTAGGACATTAAAACTAAATTAGCATGTGCCTATATAACATCATAATGTAAACACCTTCATTAGATCTGTACTATTGGACCTGAGTAGGGAATGATCCTACCCCACAAGGTGCAGACTATTTTTTTTTTTTTTTCTATTAGTTGGCTATCTGCTGTAAGCATGAGAGGTCCAGATAGTTTACCCTATAAAAAATATTGACAGAGCTTCTGTTCACATTGCTACTGGCTTATAATACTGACTGTCTGCACTTACCACAGTAGTTGGATCATCGAGCAAGGTCAGCCAGTGTCACATGACCGCTGCAGCCAATCGCTAATAGTGATAAAATTATATATATATAATTATATATATATAATATATATAAATATATTATAATATATATAAAAATATTATATATATATATAGAAATAAATAAATAAATACAATAAATATCTATATTCTCCTTTCCTCTGTGGTAATAGTATGTTTATAGTACTAGTACTACCACTGAAGCCATTATAAACAATATAAATGCATATACAAGCAACCCCCAGTGGCAGCTAGTCTTCAAATGAAAGTTGCATGCTCAGCTGGGAGATGTTCCGTATTTCTAAAGTATTTTATTCAATTCAATAGATAATTTACAATGACCAAGGGTTGGCATATACAAAGGATGATACAAGAATATACTTTCAGACCTACTTTAGTTATGTGTCACAGGTCCAGGTATGTAACCGCTCACATTCCCCAGAAAGGGCATAAAAATCAATACACATTTCAGTTTTTTGGTAATAACAGCTCTTGAAATTGAGAACCCTTTTACCTATTCCTCAAATCTGAAGCTATTTCGACTTTTTTCTGAATTAACCTTTCATATCAAAAGGAGCAATTCTGCAATCTGGAGACTTCACCACAATTTCATGCATAATTTATTCCCCGAGTTTAACGCTAAATGCAGAGCTGTTGACTTTGTAAAAGCGCTTTCTGACTTTGCTAGCAGTGTGCCAGATCTAAAGCTTTTTCTCTCTTGAGAATGAAAAGCATAAACTACAGAAATGAGCGCAGGAGAAATACGGCAAAACAACACAACTTGACTCAATTACTAGCAACAATTCAAAGTGTTTGCTTAATTTTTAATCTAACCTAATTGTGCATCTACCACAGGAGGTCATGAAATGATACATCATCCTAGCAGATTAAAAGGATTTATGGTTCAGCCAGTTAAATCCATTAACTCTGACAGATAAACGGGCCTACGACTATTGTCAATGGCATTTTAAGACATGTTATTGTGCCCTTTTATTACCATTAGGTACCTGGCAGACAAGCATGAATACCAGAGTATTACATACTGTAGATCTATAACAGGCATAGCAGCTTCTATGTTCCTCAGCAGCTAAGAGATCCGAGTCTTCTGTTAAAGTAGAATCAGAGATGGGGAGCAGTAGTTCAATTAAAAGAGTCATTTGTTTTTTTAATTAGTTTTTTTCTAATTCAATAGGTCTTTAATTCTTGGTTGCTTAATTTCATAATGTATGGTCAATTTTCGAATACCTGAGGTTTCTTGCATAGTCAAAGTCTAAAATGCCATCCACCACTAGAAGGAGCTTAGGAGTTCATTTATTGCAATAAATAACTTGTATGCAATAATCAAACAGTATGCAGTAAGCTCCACCTAGTGGTGGATGCAAGAAACCATAATTTTCAAATGTAACTCTACTTCTCTACAGGGGATTATCTATGTAAAAAGAAAGAAAGAAAAAAAAACTTCAGCCATTAGAAAAATATATGTAAAGAAAATAATGAGCAAAGAATTATGGATCTGAAAATGACATGATGTTAAAAAGTAGACATTCATATTAAGTCACTTAAAAGCGCTGTCTGGGTCATTTTTCTAAAATAGATTACTACTTTGTCCACACCTCCTTTCCATCACTGCCTCTGTCAGTCCTCTTCCCAAGTCTTCCGTTTTCTTCTGCCGTCATTAGTTGGATCATCGAGCGAGGTCAGCCAGCAGCATGTGACCACTGCAGCCAGCCATTCAATGACTGCAATAGTGATAATCTGACTGCTGGCAGTGGAAGTAAACAGAAGACCCAGGAAGAGAAGCGACATAGGCAGTAGTAGAAAAGAGGTGGGGACAAAGGCGAGTATGGCTAATGGCAAAATAAAATCAGCAGCAGTCATTTATTTTAAAACAATAATTTCCCCCAAAAACCCTTTTTTAAAAATTTTAAAACCTTCATTTTAGTACTTTGCTCATGCGGGCCCCTTTCCCCCCTCTTTGTTTCTTTTACCCGGGTAGCTGTACCGTTGTGGTTCAAAAACTGCTTTGGGCCCTCTACCCAAAAAAAAGAATTTTGGGTTAAATTTTCTTGTAAAGGGCCCCCCCAATTTAAAAAATCCAAATTTCCCAGTCCTTTTTTTTAATAAAATAAATTCATTGAAAGGTTAAGTTAGGCCAAAAAGAGGCTTTTTTTCCCTTTTAAACAAATTTGGAAGCTTTTTAAAATTTTAAAACCCTTTAACAAAAAAATTTTACAATTTTAGGCCCCAAATTATTTTTTTTTAAAAAAATTGGTTAAAAGGGGGGGAAAAATTTCAAACAAAACCCTTCCTTTGGGGAAATAAAAAAAATTTGATAATTTCACCCAGGCCCCCAAAAAATTTTTTTTCCAGTTTTTTTTCCGGGAAAAACCCCAATTTTTTCACCCCTTTATTTTAAGGGGTTTGTTGTTTTTCTAAGGTTTTTGGGGTTAACTTTTTTTTCTTAAGGGGGCCTTTTTTTGGGGCAAAAAAACCTATTTTTGGGAAAAAAAAATTTCCCCCCAATTTTTAAAAGTTTTTTCAAATATTAAAAGGGTGGATTTTTCCCCCACAAGACCCCCACATGTCTTTAGGGAAAAGGCCCTGAAAGTGTCAGGTGAGAATGGAAGGCTGGGGGCCCGGGCTTAGCATACTCCCTTTATTCCCCTTTTGGAGTTGCCGAGTTCCGCAAAATGCCACATTAAAGGGTGCACCAACTTCCATAGTCCGCTTTTGTCGGTTTGCCTTTAAATTTTATGGTGGGGCACCCTTTAAGTGTTCTTAAAATTTTCCCGGAACATTGGTATGTATTTAGTGGAACAATAATTTTAAAAACGATATATTTGTAGGGTTTTAAAAAATTTTCAAGCCAAAAAACCCTTTAAAATATCCCCCTTTTTCCCCCTACTTTAATTTTAAAATTATTCCCCCCGAAGACTCCTTTTTTATGGTTTATGTTCTTCCATTTGGAAAAACAGGTAGTTATTTTGACCCCTTTTTTCCTAAATGGTCGAACAAATCTTGTAGGTTTTCGTTCAAATGATGGGGGGGGTGCAAAAACCCTTTTGGTTTTTATCAAACTGTTTCCAACATTTTATTTACTTTGTATACTTTAGCAGACAGAAAAAATTTAAAAAACATCCCCAAATTTTGAAATTTAAATTTTTTTACCCCCTAAAAATGTTTTTACTTACCTGAGGATCCCGATTCTTTTACTAGTATCTGCTCGTTTCTAAAGGTGTAAAAAAAAATATATTTCATTATAGAATGATTTTTAATTTTGGGTTTCCCGCCCCCCCCCCCCCCCCCCCCCCCTTTGGGAAATTTTGCTCCACCCTTCCCCCAAAACCCCTTTAGCCTCCCCTTTAGTAAGCCTTGGGTTTTCTATTAGGTTTGAAAAATTGCTATGACCCAATTCCCCTTTCATTTCAGCTAAAAGAATTTCCCAAAAGGGGGGTCACCCCAGTAAGGGATTTTTCTAGGGGATAAACCCGCAACTTAAAAAACCTTGGGGAAGGAAAAGTAAACATTCTGCAAAAAATTTAAAAAACTAAATTTTAAACTATGCTTATTTAAAAATGCAGTTTAATTCTTATTTCCTTTTATTTATGTAATTTTTTTACTTCTCACAATACAATTTCAGTCCCATCTGGGAATCAAAAAGAGTTTGACCATTAAATCATCATTTAAACAATCAGGGCAGCATATAAATTTTGTGTTAAATGCAAATTTCATGTGCATTATAAAAGCATAGAATGTGCCTGTTTATGAACCCACTCTACAGCAGTCCATAAATTCAGGCGCATTCTAGCGCTAAGATGACATATCTGCTCAGGTATACCACTTTGGAAAGTTATATAACCATGCTCCCCAAGCAACAGGATGCACCAAAAATTGCTGTAGCTAAGCTATAAAACTATAGCCTTGGGACGGTCAGTGTGCTCCCGCCTCCCGCACGCCCCCTGAAATGAGGCGCATTACAAAGTGCCGCGGGAGCTCTGTAATGCGCCTGATGCTGGTGTACAGGAGGCTTTTCACTATTGCGTTCATACATGCCACCCACAGTATTCTATAACTGTATAGAATAGTGATATTGATTTACCTGCAGATATGCTCCAGTTTTTCTGTTTTTAGATGCTGTTTCATCCCATGAACAATATCTGTGGCCTTCCCCAAGTGTCTTTTCAGCTCTTCTGGAAATCTATCGTTGTTACATAAATGTGAGATTTTTGAAAGGTAATCTGTGAGGAGATCCAACTGCATATCTATGATAGAAAGTTAAGAGTTTTCTCATTGTGATAACTAGTCCACATATGAAGGTTAACAGTTCATTTTTTTAAACATTAAAATGTATTCTCATTTTTGTTTATATTTTTATTGTTAACTAGGCTATTGGGGTCCAAAAAATAAAAAAGACACTGATTAGTGTTTAAATATTGAATAGTTTTTACATTTGTGTATTACTGTACTGCCTAAAAAACTAGAAAAGACCAGAGGAACTTAATTATATTAAATATTTTTTTTATTTTTTAAGAATACTTGTTACTTCCAGTGATAAATAAGAGGATGCTCTCTCTATTTGGAGAAAAAAAAATATTAAGAGGTTTTTACATGAAATAGATTGTGCACAACTCTCTAGTCCGTCCTGTAGGAGTTCCAAACAGCAGAATATGCTGTAATCAGACCTCTTATAGAACAGAATGGAGAGTTGAGCGCAACCAGCTCTCCATTCTGAGCCAACACTTCAGGGGCTCTATTCCCAGAGGTGAGACCTGCCTCATTCACACATTGATGGCATATACTATTGATATCCCATTAATGTGTGAGATGTTAACACTCCTTTTGATTTGTTGCATGTAAATGCAAAACTCTGTCAGAGGTATCTAAAACTTGCATGAATTTTGACAGTATACAGTTTGTCAGTAAAAATTACAAACAGAATATAAATAGGTCTCATGAGTCCTGTGCCCTGCTCCTGAGTTTTGGAAATCTACATTTTATGGTTTTGGAGATAGAAAATGTTAACGTTTTAAAGGCACCATTACTGTCTATGGGCAGTAATGGGGCACTGTTATACAAAAGGGAGCAAAAAGGTACTATTACTGCGTGAGAAGCACTAATGGGGGACTATTGTTGGGGGCATTATTACTGTGTGAGGAGGCAAGGAAGCACTGTTACGGTGTTGAGGTAATATTACTGTGTTGATGCCACTAAAAGAGTACTATTACGCCTTGTCCCCACTGCACTGTTTTTCAGCCGGTTTATCAGCCGGTTTTCGGTTTTGAAAACCGCCTGCAAACCGGCTGACAAACTTTTACACGGACCTTAATGGAAAATCCTTGCTGCTGTCCTCACTGCACGGATTTTCCGCCCGGCGGTTTTTCAGACCGCCTGCGGCCCGAACAACATAGAACATGTTCATTCTTCCGACCGGTTTTCGGACGGAATATGAACATGTCAATGGGAAGGGGGAGGGCTTTTCTCCGCTAACCGCGGAGAAAAGCCACCCCTCTGTGGCCGTGTGCACGGCACGAAAACAGGACAAATACTGGTCGTGTGAATGGCCCGTTACTGTCTAAGACACAACTTAGACATTATTACTGTGTGGAACACAAAGTAAAGGCCCTATTATTGTGTTGGGCACTTTTACCATATTGGGCATTGTTTGGTACTGTAAATGCAGACAATGACTATTAACTTTGTCACTGCTAGAGTATGTATCAAAGATAGCAAGAGCCAAGGCCCGAGGGGAAATGGGCGTAAGGACACCTGCTTCCTCCAACTACCCTCTGAACAGTTTTCTATTCTACAAGAACTAATCGTGAGACCCATGCTTCCAGGCATTTATGAATCTCAATTACAGCTAGTGTTCTTGCAGGTGAATAGAGCTCACGTGTAACAGACAAGAGCAGGTGTCAGAATCTAATATTGCTGTATTTGTTATATTTTAATGATAGAATAAATTATGTGCAAAGCAGAAGAGGCATCTGAGCCCCTTATCCTACTTGTATCAGCGTTTGACTGGCCCATTGAAGGACCAGGTAATGCTCCAATCAGCCTGTTCCTCCTAATGTCATCACCTCCCCAATAGTGCTGACCATGCTATACTAGCAAAGAAGGGATGGAGACTCTGCCCACTATTTTAAGCTTACTGCACAGTCAGCTGGCTGCCCTTTGATACGGCCAAACTCCTCTGCTTTCCCTGACATTAACTTCTCTTCAGCCTCATTCAGATCTTGCATCTTCTGCCTTGCAGTTGCAAGTATGGAGCACTTGGTTTTTGTAACTTGGTTTAGCAAGCTTGGAAGTCGAGCCAGACAGAGGAGGAAGGGTGGTGGGTCAAGGCTGCAGGTAACATAGAGAGAAGTATAGGAAAATAAAGGAGACTTAGTAATACCTTGTGCTCGTTGGTAAAAGGAGTTGCACAAAATATTTTTGTTAATTTGCTTCCTAAATGCAAAACTAATTCCAAACAGTCTTCATAAAAAAAAACTTTCATTTTGCTGCTGTATAGTTTGTGTAGTTCATTCACCTAGCAAGTAGTGCTGCTGAATCTTAAATCCTGTAAAACAAAGTCTGCCTCTGACAGGCTTTCTGCTCTCCCCCTCTCTTCTCTCAGAGTTAGCAACAAAGATAGGGGTTTCACATTGCAAACCAAAGCATGAAGAAAAGGGTGTCCAAAAAGGACAACTCATAATGGGTGTAGATAGGCAGGAAAGCACAAATAGGCATTGTAAATGTAGCAATATGTTATATGCTGTGTAGCCTCTAAGGGGCTCACTACTTGAACATGTATACTACAATGACATCGCAACTTGTTGGTTCAGTGGTCAAGGACCTGATCAGACATGTGTAATGGCAGCTAACACCTAAAACGACTCAGTGTAATAAAGGGCCTGAAGACATCCTCTGAGTGTGATCCATCATAAGCAACAACTAACAAAACATGATGGCAGCTGGGCACAGAACCATTGTAGAACACACCTGCAAATCCTCAGAGCTTGTGTGAGACTGAAACTGTACAGAGACTCAACCACAACTGTAAGTGCAGATTCCCTGTCATTACTACAAAATGGAGATGGGTCTGTAACCCCCTCAGAGTCTGGATGTCACTTCACCCAATCAATCAGACTTGGAGACATTGGAAGGAGTTTACTCTTTTTCTGGCTCTTACAGCGGCCCCCAGTGATGCCAAAAGAAAGGTAAGTGGTTTTATTACTTAATTGTGGAAAAGGGCAGATAATTAGCCCAGACCTTACTCCCAGAAAGCAAACACAGCCTAGTCCTAGCAAATAAATTTTTAAAACTTTTGATAAACACTTTCCCCCCAAAAATAAGGAAAACAGTTGAATGACACAAATTGTTCACAAGAATATCAGGAGGCTGGTGAAAATGTAGACAGATCTGAGGAGACTTGCTGCAACATGTGGATTTGACAGACACTCAGACAGAATAGTGTGTGCCATCAAAAAAACTAATCTCAAAAAAGATTCTGAAAGAAGAGATAACTAAGGAAATGATGCAAATTGCAGGGTGCTTTTGCTGACAAACACACCAAAAAATGATGGAAAGCACCATGATGTTGCTAAGTACTGCAGTATTATAAAAGGAAAAAAGAAGATAAAGCCCCCCTTTTAACACGTCAACCTTAAATTACCGGAAAAGACATAAGACCACCCCCCAGCAAGGGGGAAAACCCTGGGGTTAGGTGGCAAAAAGTATCATTTTCAGTTCTATAAGAAACGAAGACAGGTCCACACTGACACCAGACACGCAGAGGGAGGACATTACATACTAACAGATCCCAACAAAAATGTCAATGTAATCAGGGGAGCCAGTAGCAAAATGCCAAGCAAATTTTGAACCTTTTATTGGTGAGAAGCATATTAGATTTTGCTGGATTGTGGAATAAGGGGCAAATTCATTTTATACACATTTTCAAGTAGTGAGGCCAATGGAGGCCACAAAAGATATAACTATCGTAAGGAAGACCAGTGGGGAGTTAGTGTTAAAAAACAGAGCGCCCACAGAGAAATCTAGACTTCTAAATCACACCTAGCATGTATTATTGGGAGGGACGCACATGGCTGTCTTTTTCACTGGGCAGGGTAGGCCATTTCCAGGGGCCCCCATGAGCACAGGAGGTCTGCCTGGGCAGCTGCCTACCCTGCCCAGTGAAAACAGGTTCTTGGAGCTTCTCTCCAGACTCCTGGACTTATTCTTTATTAAAACTGTGGCCCTGCTTTCACTGCTGTCCTGCCTGAGCTGTAAAAGTCAACCCCCTGCCCGTCAGCAAAAAAAACCCCAATGGTAAAGGGAAATGGTGGTGGGGGGTGGGGGGACAGGAGGCATGATACAGCAATGTTGTCATGCCTCCTGCGCCGCGGTATCTCCCAGGGCAAAAGCCTGGGCATACCTCCAAACTTTAACAGTTTTAAAGAGGGACAGATCATACCACACACCCTAACCACAAACCCAAAAACATACATCCCCTTTGAAAGCAAGTCATGAACCACACCCCATCTAACAGAATCATGTCCCACCTCCTCCAGCAGACCAGAGGCAACTCAACAGCAGCATTACTGTGGTCTATACATATGTACACTGACAAGCAAAGGAGTTACAATGTTTTGAACTTTAGACTTTCAGGCTCCAATTTACCATCCTAATTTGGGAACATTTGACTTCATCATTTTATAGACAGCATTTGGCTATCTTATACTAAATTTGTTTGAAAAAATAGCATATTGTAATTAGCGATTCTTTTCTGAAAAATGCAGGTTTTAGGTTTTGTTTCTAAAATTTTAATTTTTTTTTTTGTTGCATATGGTAAACCCACCTTTGCTTTCAAACTGTTGAATCCTTTTCGGGGATTCTCGATCAGCCCAAGCATTTTTGACTGAAAATCTGACCCCAAAGGTTCTTTACATGTTCCCAATTTGGTGGTTACTGGTCGATCATTGGGTATGAGAACTGCTTTTTCTTAACTCATCCTCAAGTTTTTTTGATTTGGGTTAGATCGGGGGACTGTGGGACCCAAAATCCATCAACTTACTTCTTGCATTGAATATTTTTTTACCAACCTTGACGTATGCTTCAGGTCACTGTGTCATCCTTTTCATACTCATAGTACTTGAGTGTACAAAATACTTCTTCTTGTAGGACACTCACATATAGCATAGCATTGAGACACCATTTATTTTTGGGCAAGTGTCCAGACATGAAAAACACTCGGGGACTTAAGGGGGAAAATGCGTCAAAAACTTTTGAACCTGTTCTATTGATGTGTGAATATTCGCCCCTCCCAAACTTTATGCGAAAAGCGCCTGCAAAAACACTTTGGGGCGTCTGGGGGGGTGTTCATCCATTATAGAATAGACAAAATTTATGATTTTTTTGGGGCATAACAGCAAGGCCAGGTTAAAGGTGTTCTGCCCGAGAAAGATTGTATATTTGGGCCCACAAAAACACCTTTGTATGAAATGCAGAAGAACAGGTTATAATTTGGCACATTACACTGCCTTAAAGCATTTAAAAAATGTTGTTCGCCAACGTTCAAACGTCCTCCCTTAAAAATGGTTCTTACAGTGACAGGACAGAAAATGGGGAGGGTCAACAGTGACAAGGTTGGGCGGTCAGTACAGTGACAACAGGTTGGGGATTCAGTACAGTGAAACATGAGGGAGGGTTTAGTACAGCACCAGTCTCATGAAACTTAGGCCTGTATTAGAACACTTGGGAGGGGAAAAACAAGTGTGAGTACTTTCGGTACTTAATTTGTTGCAGCTGGTGTAGTTTATGAGGAGAAGGTCAGCTGGCAAACACAAAGAGCACATGAAGCATATAGAGGAAGTGATTCATTGCACAGCAAGCTCGAAGCTGCTGCAGGCACATCCCACTCCTACTCAACTTAACTATGCTGTGAGCAGGAGGAAGTTGTGTGTGGTTGTGGCAGTACAGTGAGGAGTGGGCATGGCAATACCCCCCCCCCCCCCAGTCTTAATGGAGACTCTGGACAATGAGCTTATGTCCCGGGACTGCGGGAAATTCCCTCTGATTAAGGAATGTCCCACCGAAATCGGGATGGTTTGGAGGTATGCCTAGGGTTTAAACCCTAGGCTTCACGCCTATGATATTCCTGTGTGGTGACACCACGCCACTCAGGCTAGACACACCTCCCAGAGCTAGTTCTTCAGTGGGGGAATGAGGACAGGGGAGTATTTTATTTTCAAATTATTTAGGGGGTCCCATCTACCTGCAGGGGGCTATATATGTACAAGGGGCATGTATCTACAGGGAGCTGTAAATCTACAAGGGGCTGTTTATCTACAGAGGGAATATATACCTATAGGGGGGCTATATCTACCTACAGTGGGCTGTATACCCACAGGAGGCATATATACCTTCAGGGGCCTGTATACATACCTACATGTGGCGATATACCTACAGAAGGCAAAGATATACTTTCATGGCGTGATATATAACTACAGGGGGCTGCTACAGGAGGTATATACAGTGGGTATGGAAAGTATTCAAACCCCTTTAAATTTTTCACTCTGTTTCATTGCAGCCATTGAGTAAGATCCAAAAAGTTCATTTTTTTTTGCTCATTAATGTACACTCTGCACCCCATCTTGAAATAAAAAAAAACAGAAATGTAGATATTTTTGCAAATTTATTAAAACAAGAAAAACTGAAATATCCCCATGGTCATAAGTATTCAGACCCTTTGCTGTGACACTCATATTTAACTCACATGCTGTCCATTTCCTTCTGATCCTCCTTGAGATGATTCTACTCCTTCATTGGAGTCCAACTGTGTTTAATTAAACTGATTGGACTTGATTAGGAAAGGCACACACCTGTCTATATAAGACCATACAGCTCACATGAGAATCATGAGGTCTAAGGAACTGCCCAATGAGCTCAGAGACAGAATTGTGGCAAGGCACAGATCTGGCCGAGGTTAAAAACGAATTTCTGCAGCACTCAAGGTACCTAAGAGCACAGTGGCCTCCATAATCCTTAAATGAAAGAAGTTTGGGACAACCACAGCTCTTCCTCAATCTGGCTGTCCAGCCAAACTAAGAAATCGGGGAGAAAGCCTTGGGGGGAGAGAGGTAAAGAACCCCAAGATCACTGTGGCTGAGCTCCGAGATGAGTAGGGAGATGGGAGAAAGTTCCACAAAGTCAACTATCACTGCAGCCTCCACCAGTCGGGGCTTTATGGTAGAGTGTGCCGACGGAAGCCTCTTCTCAGTGTAAGTGGCTGTTCACACGGCACAGGACAGATACCGGCCGGTTTGTCCTGTTGTGCGGCCGTCCTCACTGCCGCAGGAGGGGGACGGCTTTTCTCCGCGATGAGCGGAGAACAGCCCTCCCCCCTCTCAATGACATGCACATGTTCCATCCGGAAACCGGACGGAAGATTGTGCATGTACAATGTTTTGTCGCCGGGCTGCCAGACTGGGCCAAAGGTTTATCTTCCAACATGACAATGACCAAGCACACAGCTAAATAACAAACGTGGCTTCAGAAAAACTCTGTGACCATTTTGACTGGCGGCCAGCCCAACCCCTGACCAAACCACAAATTGTAGTATCTCTGGGAGAACTTGAAAATTGGTGCCACCAACGTTCAGCATCCAACCTGAGGGAACTGGAGAGGATATGCAAGGAAGAATGGCAGAGGATCCCCAAATCCAGGTGTGAAAAACTTGTTGCATCATTCCCGCGAAGACTCATGGCTGTACTAGCTCAAAAGGGTGCTTCTACTCAGAGCCGTCTTAACAAAATTAGGGGCCCCTGGGCATAGCATTGCATGGGCCCTGCCAAATACATGACTTGACACTTGGCCAAGCACAACCATATTATCACGCCACTTATGTCTGGACACCGGCAGCCTGCAGCCTACAAGACTATTCGGCAGGGCAGGGAGCCTTTCGCTCCCTTCTCCAACCTGGTTTTTAACCGTTTGCACATCCTAAAAACATACAACCAGTTAAATGAGCAAAGCCAACCAAGGGATCCAGGGCATGTTTCTTGTATTCCTGAGACATATTGGGGGTTGGGGCCCCTATACTTGTGGGGCCCCCGGGCAACTGCTTAGCGTGCCCAATGGAAAAGATGGCCCTGCTTCTACTCAATACTAAGCAAAGGGTCTGAATACTTAAGACCATGTGATATTTCAGTTTTTCTTACTTAATAAATTAGCAAAAATATCTACATTTCTGTTTTTTTTTCTTTCAAGATGGGATGCAGAGTGTACATTAATGAGCAAAAGAAAATAACTTTTCTTACCAAATGGTTGCAATGAAACAGAATGAAAAATGTAAAGGGGTCTGAATACTTTCCATACCCACTGTATACCTACTTATCTGCAGGGGGCAATATACATTCAGGGGGCTGTATACCTACCTATCTACAGGGGACTATATACTTACAGGGGTTTGTATATATACCTACAGAGGGCTGTATACCTACCTATCTATCTACAGGGAGCATATATACCTATCTTACTAAATGGGGCATATATACCTGCCCATCTACCTACAGAGGGCTACTATACCTACTTACAGTGGGCCTATATACCTTCCTACTGGGATCTATATACCTACCTACTTAATAGTGGAGTTGTCTCCCTACAGAGTTTCATAGGATGCATGAATGAAATACTCTGTCACTTCCTGGTTCAGACTGACTGTGATTTGCATACAGCTCCCTGGTGTATTCAACTCTGTGTTTTCAGTTGCTAATTAGTTCAAATTAGCTCAGAAGCTTCTCAGAAACTGCTAGCAGGACTTTTTATCTGATCCTTCAAACAAAAGCCCTAATTAGAGCTGTTTACTTTAGATAAATCAAGCTTTTTACTGCCCAGCAGCACAGAGGCTGCAGCGACCTGTGTGATGATGTCACTCACTGCTATCACATAGAACAAACAGCAGGGGGGAAAGATGTTTACAGGTCGGTTATTAAGGGAACTGAAATAGCCCGGGAGGTGATTAATTCACTTGTATCTCCTTAACAAAAACAGATGAACAAAGCAATATATTTGGAAAATGTCTTTATTTTGTGATCCCTACAATTTGAAAGCCATTCTTTGTAGCGAGACAGCCCCTTTAATGGGGGCAACAATGCCAAAGATAGAAATTGGTAGCGAGTTACTAAAAAAGTGAGAAGTCTAAAATGCTTGTGTGGTAAATTCTTCAGGAACAAGATGTGGCTGGGAGAAGTCGTCATGGCAGTCTGAGTCAGATGTAGAACAAAGGGGAAAAAACGACTCATGAGAGAAGAGAATGACTCAAAGACGTCACCTGTTAGTCCCTGATTATCAGGGGTTATTTTGTTTTTGTGTTGAATCAGTGCTGTATTCACTTTCATGTGATGGTGACCTGAGCTGGCGTCTGACCATTGTGTGGTCTACATGGCGGTATTGTAGGTTATATCGGCGCTTTTATAGTGGCAGTGTTTACTTGTCCCTGTTTGTAAAAGTGAGTGCACACCTGTCCCGGAGCCTGGGGTTAATGGTTTCAATTTTACTTTCTTTCTTGTGCTTGTAGTGTTTTTTATTTTAGAAAGCGTCAAAGTGCATTTTTCTAATGAAAAACAATGAAGCAAATTTAAAAAATAATTTTAAAAATCTGCACAAAACCGCTAATTCCCCAATAAAAAAACAACTTTGTAAAGAAAAAATTAAGTAATAAACAAATAGGCTCTTTTTAAAAAGCGTGTAAAAAAGTTTTTTTTTTGCCCATAGCAACAAACAAAACACAGCAACCCAAAGAGAGCTCGTTTTTATTTCTTTGCTTGAAAAAGCCTGTTGGTTGCTATGGGCAACAGAGACAGTCATACTGTTAGTTTTTATAAAGAGGCCCAATAAAAGATGGGATCCCGCTAAGGGGTCACCCAGCCAGAGTCGGCGAAACCCCCCCGCCCCAACGCGGGGGGTCTTTTTAAATGACCGCAGCGCCGGGGGTAGCGTCGGACGCACTCTGGCGCCCCGGCCCTTTCCCATAGGGGGGTGAAGACCCCGGGCGCTTTCCCCCCCCAGGGGGTTTACTGGGTTTCCCCCTCCTCCCCCCTGTATGCACAGCCCCGGGGGGTGCAGGGGGGTTTAAACCCTGGCTGCATTTAATCACCTGCGTGTGAACACCTCGGCAGCCTCCGACCCGCCGCGCTGCAGGGAGCCTGGGAGGTAAGTGATTTTTATTATTTTAATTTTATTATATGGGGGACTGTCTGGGTAAGGGGGCATCACCCCACAAGGGGTACTTTCTGGCTATGGGGGCATCACCGACCCAAAAGGGGAATACCTGGTACAAGGGGGACTGTCTGGCTTTGGGGGGGGGGATCTACCTGACTTCAAAGGGGGGAAAACCTGGCACAAGGGGCACTGTGACTAATGGGGGCACTGTGACTAATGGGGGCATCTACCTGGCTACAAGGGGCACTGTCTGACTAATGGGGGCAATACTTGGCTAATGGGGACAATATTTTGGCACAAATGGGCAAACCCGGGCCCAGGGGGCGTAAATGGTTAAAAAGGGGCCCTGCCCCGGGTACAAGGGGGGGCCCACCCCGGGTACAAGGCGGGGATCTACCCGATTATAGGGGGGTACACCCCCCCTATAATAGGGACACCTGGATAAAGGGGGGGTTTTTTCCTGGCTAGTGGGGGGAACAACCTGGGGTTTTCCCCCCCAAAACCCTTTTGCAGTTTAGTTGGAGTGTGTGTGGCTTTTTCAAAGGGGTGGGGCTCGCCAACAATATGGGCGTGACCATGCAAATACTTCTCTTTCTGGTCACTGGAAGTCCAGCAAGGCAACTCATGTCGCAATTGTTCCAGTACATAGATGGTCTAGGCTCCAAGAAGATTGCCAACACCGTGAAGACAGGTTTCACTCAGAGCAGGCATTGCTATGGTCGACCATAGAATTTGAGTGCATGTGCTCAGCATCATAAGAGAGGAGTGCTGTCAGCATTGCTGCAGAGGTTAAACGGGCGAGGGGGAGGGGGTCACCCTGTCAGATCTCATACCATACGCCACACACTGCATCAAATTGGTCTGCATGGCTGTCGTCCCAGAAGGAAGCCTCTTCTGAAGAGGATTGCACAAGAAAGCCCACAGTTTGTTGAAGACAAGCAGACTAAAAAGATGGATTTCTAGAACCATGTCCTGTGGTCTTATGAGACCAAGATAAACTTATTTGGTTCAGAAGGTGTCAAGCGTGTGTCAAGGCAACCAGGTGAAGAGTACAAAGATAAGTGTGTCTTGCCTACAGTCTAACATGGTAGTGAGAGTGTCATGGTTTAGGGCTGCATGACTGCTACCAGCTAGTTCATTGAGGAAACCATGAATGCCAACATGTACTGTGACATACTGAAGCAAATCATGATCCCCCTCCCTTCGGAAACTAGGCAGCAGGGCAGTATTCCAACATAACGACCCAAAACACACCTCTGAGACAACCACTACCTTGGCAAAGAAAATGAAGATAAAGGTTCTTCAAGCATGTCTTCAGAACTAAATCCTATTGAGCATCTGTAGGGCATCCTCAAAAGGAAAATGGAGGAGCATCTCTAACATGTTGTAAAATATGCCGGCGCTTAGAGTTTTTTTCATCGTCTTCCCATACAATCAATTGTATGGGCCGATGGCAAAAAAAACGAGAACCAACTGCAGTTTTTGCACAAAACATGACAAAAACTGTGGTCGTGCATCGGACAAAAACCGGTCGACTTTTGGTAGTTTTTTGTCCGATACAGTGGGGATTCAGCCTATCAGTGCCCCATGGTGGCCATTTGTACTGCTCTGGTGCTTCCTTGATATTGTACTTTCTCACAGTAATAGTGCCTCCTTCATGCCCTCCTAAGAGTAATAATGCCTTTGTGCCCCCCCACATAACACTACCGCTTAATGACCATCTCCATGATTAGTATCTTCTTACTGGCCTCTTTCCAAAAAATAGTGCCCTCTTAGTGGTTTCCTCCACAATAATGGTATTACTTTATTAGACCACTGATGGTGCAGAGAACCAAAGGCTTCCAACTTCCTATAGTATTCAACTAATTTGGGGGAAGAGAGGGGAGGTGACTGTTGCCACCCCTGCATTGTGGGACTGCCCTAAAAGAACTGGGAGAGTCCCAACGAGTTTGGGAATGTTGGCAACTACGATGCTGCACCCAGAAATAAACTGTTATCACTGACTAAATGGAATAGAGAGATGCAAGGGCACAGTTATAGGGGGTGCAGGCCTTAAGACTTCTCTGCCACGTAAGACACTAGATTTATAAAGGGTACATGGTAGGTGAGGACCTTTTTAAAAGATAGACAGATACAATTCAGGAAACTCCCAATGTGTTTTAATCGTTTGAAAATTACTTTAATTTATATGTTAATTTGCCAAATCTGGCTGATACATCGCTATAGCGCAAGTGTAGAAGCTACAGTGCATTCCTCTGTCTCCACAATCTTCTGTGTACATCATAATTTTATGTGGTTTGTTTGCAGAAGACCTAGTAATGGCACACCTGAGCAGCAGACTTGTTAGGACACAGGGCTCACCATTCATTATTGGCCATACTATGTAGTACTGGGAAACAAAAGAAAAATTATAATTTTATTATCCTAAGGCCCCACTCACATTTTCTTTTTTACAGCCTATCCATGGTATCTATCAGGATACCATAAAAATGTATCCCAACAGATTCTATGGTGAGACCGCAATGGGGTCATAGAATTCTATAGTGCAAACATAGTCCTATTTATTATTGCCCTATTTAATGAAGGTATACCTTTTCTTCTCCAGGCACAAATCCATGGTCTACCTTCATTATTTTGATATTCCCACAGATACCATGAAGGGGCTACAAAAACCAAATGGGAATGGGACCTGATTGTACTTAAGTACCACAAGGCTACTTGACCACTAGGGGACATAATTGCTTGTACACGGTTCTTCAATAATATATTGCAGAACAGTATACAAAAATGGGTCTCCTATTACATAATGCCTTTAGCAGGGTGTATTAAGGGTAGTAGGATGGCAGCCATGAAGGCCTTCATAAGGCCCACAGCCACCGTCCCTTTTTCCATCGCATACCATGGTCACATTGACTGGTATCTAAAGAGTCAAAATGTCGAGATCAGAGTTAACAGTGAAACTTCTCCATGCCATCTTACTGGCATTATAACGTAACTCTTTATCAAATGTCAGCGAGGGTTTAATCTTAAATGCATAGTTGTTGTTTAAAAGGTTTTTCATGTTTAGCTAAAGGGTAAAAATACCATAAAACAAAAAGAAGCAATATTCAACAAATAAATTTCCACTGCTCCAGTGCTATAGCAATGATGTATTTACATACCTAAGTATACCACTGAGGCCAGTGATCATTTACTGAGCTTATTAACAATATGCTATTTAATACTACACTTGACTAAATTTGCCCCAGTAAGTTGTCAGAAATGCTGCACTATATACATCCTTGCCACAATGCCTCCTCATTTTATAAATTGTTGATGTTCACTAGAGAAACAATGAAGATAAAATCACTTCCTTTCAATAACACTGTCCCAGGTCTTTTTTTTGCCATTGATTCATGCTGTCTGGAGCAGGGGACTAGGGTTAGGAAGTCATGCAACATCAGGTGAACTGGCTCTACTGTTCCTTTTTTTATTATATACAGCCTGGATGAGTAAAAATCACTTTGTTGAACATGCAGCCGTGCTGTGCCAGAGATCAGTGACTAGCACACTATAAACAAGAACCTGACAGTGCTACTTTGCTTAGAATATAGATGGATATGATTTTTCCTCCCCAAGGATACTGTAGTTTAGTATAATCATCTTATGTCTTTCTGACAAAATACATTTTATTTCCTACAAAAGCAAATGCCATATGCAGATATAGCAAGGCTTAATGACACATTATGCTACTGTGGCACATAAACATATCTTAGTCTGTTCAGTGCTTTTCAATGTCTTTTGTTGTGATCTAATATCGGATAACACAGAGCAGAAAGATATCACTGCCAGAAAAATGTACAACATCGGTAAATAATAAACCATAAAAAGCAACATTACCATATATTAAAATCAGTGACTAAAGTGAAACACTATAAAGTTATATAGGCTAAAAAAAATACTATATATATTAGAGATCTTTAAAAAAATATATATTTTTATTTTGAAGATTATAAATCTTTTATAAAGTATTTTATACTTAAATAAAAAAGTATTTTATTTATTGTATGCACACTTTTACAATGTTATATAGATAATGACTGTTATATTCTTCTCATAATAAAAGCTAAAGAGTCAAAGTTTGAGAATTTAAAAGAAATTCTATAATATTTTGATAATTTGATTTTCCCAGATAAGTAAAATACCCCAGCGTCTGAAGGTTTGTGGCAGATTGGGACAGAAGCAGAGATTTCAGGACACATACCTTGGGATTTTTCCATAGTACTTGTAGGTCTTCCTCGCGTGCTGGAGAAGATTCACTATTTGACTCACGTGAAGTTTAGAATTTCATTAAAAAGAAATGTAAATTGCTTAGAGGGTCTTCAATCATGCAGTAGGTCTACAAGGGACAGGAGATTAAGCTGGAATGTGTCTGGACAAGAAACTAAACTCACATCTCACCCTCCCTTATCACCCTTTGTGACCCTGTATATTGGTGAGAGGAGTGTCTTCTTTGTATGCATACAGTAGTGAGCTCTGCACTAAGCAATCACTCACGTGCAGCCGGCTTATATCTCTCCTGCTTTATGTAATATTTTTAGGGTTACACAAGTCTCAAGAATGCCCTGCCCAAATGATGTTATATATCCTCACACCTCAGTTTTGCTGCCCTAATCACTTTTATATAAAGTGCTGCAATCAGATCTATATGTAAGAGGAGTTATTTTCTTTACACACTTTACCTTGTATGCCTTTCATGGTAAATGCACAGACAATAAGAAAAAATTATAAAGCCACCACCTTTTATCTAAAATTAATAGATTCTGGCAGGTGCTGGATTCTAGATTATTCAACATAGAAAAGTATATAAAACTCACTTGTAATGGTCTGTGAACCTTTGAAAAGAGAGTACAAAATAAAAGTGATTTTTCTTCGATCCAGCAACCAATAATCTAAAGAGTCCAATAATTTGGCACGTGTTTGTGGTAGATATCTGTAATACAATGTTCAGTTTTGCCATAAATGTCAGATAGGTGTGGGTTCTACCTCTAAAACTTGCACAGAACCCTGAAAATCTCCATTCAGAATGGAAATAGATGGTCAAAACCAGGGGCATAACTAGAGAAGCCTGGGCCCCATAGCAAACTTTTGGATGGGGCCCCCTTCCCCTCCCCAACCACAAACATTTACCAGGACATGCAGTTAGATAATGTAGATAATACAAGGGGCAAATACCTCACCATACATATCACTATCATACAGCTTCCAAACAAATCCACTATACCAAACCAACATTACCAACAACACTCCTACATATGGACCTGATTATACCACCAAAACACGACCACAAATTACCACCACATAGTGACTAAATAATACGCCTACTTTATTACTGGTCAGTCTACAAAGACCAATAGTACCGCCATATAGTGACTATATAGTGATATATACTACTGTACACAGCTTGTGCAGACATATGTGATTAAAGTGTAGTTACATCTTGTGACTCACAGGTGACGTTTCTTTGTCGTTGACTTCCCCTTTTGTTCTGCATTTGGTCCAGACCACCATGGTGATGTCTCCCGACCACTTGTCCCTGGAGATTGAGACACCAATATCTTAGAATCCACACTTTTCCAGCATCTCACTCCCTGCCCCCTGGCTATATGGGGCCCCAGATAGGCCAGGTTTAGTTAGGCAATAGGGTCCTCATATAGGCAGACAAGCAGGGTTTAGGTAGAGTATAGGGCCCCATATAGACAGGCAGAGTTTAGGTAGCTATAGGGGCCATATTTGTAGGCAAGCAGGGCCTAGGGTAGGCTATAGGTGCCCCATACAGGCAGGCAGGGCATATATAGGCAGACGGTGCATAGTGTAGGCTATAGGGGGCATATATATAGGCAGGCAGGACATAGGGTAGGCGATAGGAGCCATATATATAGGCAGGGCTTAGGAAAGTCTATACGGGCCATATATATATAGGCAGGCAGGGCATAGGGTAGGCTATAGGGGCTATATATAGGCAGGCAGGGTTTTGGGAAGGCTATATATAGGCAGCCAGGGCTTTGGGGGGCTATAGGAGTTCTACATAGGCAGGCAGGGCTAAAGGGGCTTTATACAGGTAGGCAGGTCTTTGGGGGGGGCTATACGGGTCATATATAGGCAAGCAGGGCTATAGGGGCTAGATATAGGAAGGCAGAGCTATAGGGGCTAGATATAGGCAGGCAGGGCAATAGGAGCCAATATATAGGTAGGCAGGGCTATAGGGGCCAATATATAGGCAGGCAGGGGGCTTCATTAGTATTAAAAAAATAAGAAATCACTTACTCACCTGTCTCTCGCTCGCTCAATGTGACCGCGCAGCCGGCCGGCCAGTCTGTGCTCGGCACGGTCCGCGTGATGATGTGACGTCATCGCACAGCTCACGTCAGCACAGTGGGCCGGCGCAGGCAGATTAGCAGAGCGGAGATGCTCTGCTCTGCTACCACCCGCCAGTCCTGCATTAGAGCGCTGGGGCCAGAGGGCCCGGGCGTTCAGAGATAGGAAGCGCTGGGCCCCGTGTCTCCACGTCCGCCAGCAGTGAATTAGTATGTTCACTCCCGGCGGGCGCAAGAGCCGAACTACCGGGGTAGCAGACGTGGCAGCAGCTGCCTCCAGGCCCCCTAAGAGCCCTGGCCCCGGGGCAGCTGCTACTTCTGCTACCCTGATAGTTACGCGCCTGGTCAGAACGCTCCCATTCATTTCAATGGGAATTCCAAGTACAGTCGAGCGGGCATGCTCTATTCCACTTGGAAATCCCATTGAAATCAGTGGAAAGTTCGGATCACCTTTGTTCTGAAAGGAGACTTATGGGAGTCCATTCAGAAGATAGGTGCAGGTCCCAGAGGTGAGAATTGCACCCATCACACATTTATGGCGTATCCTATCACTATGCCATTAGTGTGAGGTGAGAAAACCCCTTTACTATGATAAAAATCTGTATAGTACTGTATGAAAACTACACAATGACATTTTTTAACTAAGAATAGTAATCTCTAACATGCTTAATAACTTACACTATAGAGTATATTATCCATAGTACAAGTGTTTGGTATGTTTAGAACAATTTTCACCATTTTTGGTGTGAGATAAACCTTGCATTACACAGCTTTCATTAAATATATTAGACTGTACATAGTTACAAAGTTACATATTTTGTAAGGCCGAAAAAAGGCAGGTCCATCCAGTTCAGCCCATTCTTCTACAGTGTTGATCCAGAGGAATGCAAAACCCCCCAAGACGTAGAAGCCAATTGTCCTCATTTAGGGAAAAAAAAATTCCTTCCCAACTCCAATCTGACAATCAGAATAAATCCCTGGATCAGCGACCCTTCTCCAGAATCCTAGTCACTATAACTTGTTATAGTATTACGCTCTCGATATGCATCCAGACGCTTTTTGAACTCTGTTCGGGAGTGTACCTTGTCAAGTTCCTCTGGCAGAGAGTTCCAGAGTCTCACTGCTCTAACAGTAAAGAATCCCTTTCTATGTTTATGTAGAAACTTTCCTTTTGGCGTAGAGCATGCCCCCTTGTTCTGGATACAGTTTTGGGTATAAATAGATCTTGGGAGAGATCTCTATATTGACCTTTAATATATTTATACATATTTATTATGTCCCCCTGAAGCCGTCTTTTCTCTAAACTAAATAATGTGGTTGTTGTTTGCCTCCCACAGTGTTTTGTGAGTTATTTGAGATAGTATATTTACTATTTTGCCATAGGCAAACTTAAACTCTATCAGTTCTCTATCTATTAAACACTAAAACGTAACTTTTATTATATCTAACTCTTAACCTCTATACACACTATTTAAAAACCTGATCTCTATCCTCATCATTTAACCCTTGCTTCTGAAAGAGGGAATAACTCCCTTTCTATCATCAAGTCTGGTGGAACCCCACCTATTAACAGGAGAGCCTTATATCTATAGCAAAGTACTAGCTTCAGTAAGGGATCCCAAGCCAACTACTTGGGCATCGTACCTAATCTCATAGACACAGAACAAATAAGGCCCCCTTGTGACACCGTCTGCAGCAGGTGACACTTGTAGACAGAGGTGAGAGATCACAATTTAAAACGTCATGCCTGACCTCGCCGACATGTTTCGCCAGATAACCTGGCTATATCAAGGCTTAGAGGTCCGAACACAAGTGTTCTAAGCTCACTTCTTTTATATCATGTTAGGTAAACACCCCATACAGGTGCTCACCAATTAGCTATCAGAGAATCCACATAAAACCCACTCCCCCTTCCGCGCGTGCACACTCATAACATGTCCTGCTGAAGCTGCCACCATGCTCTCATGAGCCAACAACCTTCAGTCAAATTTGCCATCTCCATAACAGGCTTGCGCCCCATCTTACCGTACTGCCCGTGCCAATGCACTGCACCAACAAACACCTCAGCCCTGACTGTGATGGGCTTCCATCTCACTTCTCTCATATTATTGCAACTGCGTGCCTCACCTAGAAAGAACTAAGCAGACTAGGTATCACATTACACAGCACACTGCCATCTTTGTCAATTCCCATAAGCCCCTTCTCTTCAATATCTAATATGCATATTCATTGAGAATATAAACTCCACTATACAATAGACCACTGTCATATTATCTTCCCATAAAGCTCTTCTCCTATGTATGTAATATGCATATTCATTCCAATAGAGCTGCAGACCCCATTAAATACATGTTCCACTGCATTGTTTGTCTCAAGACTATATTCATAAACTACTTCTCTTTCACATGTAATATTCATACTCATTTTAATAATACTGTAGGCCCTATGGGAATTGACAAAGATGGCAGTGTGCTGTGTAATGTGATACCTAGTCTGCTTAGTTCTTTCTAGGTGAGGCACGCAGTTGCAATAATATGAGAGAAGTGAGATGGAAGCCCATCACAGTCAGGGCTGAGGTGTTTGTTGGTGCAGTGCATTGGCACGGGCAGTACGGTAAGATGGGGCGCAAGCCTGTTATGGAGATGGCAAATTTGACTGAAGGTTGTTGGCTCATGAGAGCATGGTGGCAGCTTCAGCAGGACATGTTATGAGTGTGCACGCGCGGAAGGGGGAGTGGGTTTTATGTGGATTCTCTGATAGCTAATTGGTGAGCACCTGTATGGGGTGTTTACCTAACATGATATAAAAGGAAGTGAGCTTAGACCACATGTGATCGGACCTCTAAGCCTTGATAAAGCCAGGTTAGCTGGCGAAACATGTCGGCGAGGTCAGGCATGACGTTTTAAATTGTGATCTCTCACCTCTGTCTACAAGTGTCACCTGCTGCAGACGGTGTCACAAGGGGGCCTTATTTGTTCTGTGTCTATGAGATTAGGGACGACTGCCCAAGTAGTTGGCTTGGGATACCCTTACTGAAGCTAGTACTTTGCTATAGATATAAGGCTCTCCTGTTAATAGGTGGGGTTCCACCAGACTTGATGATAGAAAGGGAGTTATTCCCTCTTTCAGAAGCAAGGGTTAAATGATGAGGATAGAGATCAGGTTTTTAAATAGTGTGTATAGAGGTTAAGAGTTAGATATAATAAAAGTTACGTTTTAGTGTTTAATAGATAGAGAACTGATAGAGTTTAAGTTTGCCTATGGCAAAATAGTAAATATAGTGATCAAAAGTCACTCTTAGTTCTCTTGCGAGATTCCCAATTTTTTGGAGATTATGTGACTTCTTTGAGATAGATCACGATATTTTAAATTATATTTAATAAAAGTTATTTTTTAGGACCGATTTTTCCTCTTTAAATTGTCTTCTATCTAAACTAAATAACCCTAATCTTTCCGGTTATTGGAGTCCACCGAGTCCTTTTATTATTTTTGTTGCCCACCTTTGTACCTGTTCAAGCCCTACAATGTCTTTCCTGTGCACTGGTGCCCAAAACTGTACACAATATTCCATGTGTGGTCCAACCAGTGACTTGTATAATGGGAGAATAATGTTCTCATCATGTGCATCTATGCCCCTTTTAATACACACCATAATCCGGTTTGCCTTGGCAGCTGCTGCCTGACACTGGCTGCTACGATTAAGTTTACTGTCCACTATGATTCCCAAGTCCTTCTCCATGTCACTTTTACCCAGTGTTTTTCCATTTAACATGTAATCATATAATGGATTTTTCCTCCCCATGTGCATAACCTTGCATTTATCTGTGTTAAACCTCATCTGCCACTTCTCTGCTCAGGTGTACAAATAATGCTCTTGGTGTACATAATGTCTGTATAAAATCCCTTTTAGGTTATGCTTACACAGTATAGAAATACCATCTGACAGGACACTGTGCTGCATAGACAGAAATGAAAAACCTGGGCTGTAGTGTATGCGGCACAGGTTATTAACCGCCAAAGTTAAAAATCAGCAATGAAGTATTACAACCGTTAGATTGAGGCAACATGGTCAATAGACATCATCAACAAATGTTTGACCAGCTGGAGTCCAATTATTCCCTGTACCCTGTCCCGGTCCATGCCACGATCCCCCTTCTGGTTCCTCCTGTTTCCCTTGTGCCTGTGCACTCACCTGTCTTTGCCTGTCTGCATGCACTCCCTAGGGCATGCGCTCAATGGTCTGGATTTAAAGGGACAGTCTCCCAATTACCTACAACCTCCAGTGATTTAAGGAACTTCCTGCCTCTGTTCTCGGTCAGTTCATTAATGTCCATCTGAGCTCCTTACCTCTGTTCCTGTCGTTATGCCTGCATGTTCCTGCATACCTTTAGCCCTGCTGTGTCCTGTCAGCCTGATACCTGTGTTCCTGATTCTGCTGCAACCTGCCGCCATGCCAGTCAGTTACCTGCCTAGGACCCGGTTTCGAGTTTACATTTGTTCCGTAGTGTCCTGGCTGCTGTTACGGTTACCTATATTCCTGCGTCTACGTTTCTTCTGTATCCTGCTGTTGTACCAGTCCGGGACTCTCATCTGCCTGTGCACGGTGTCCTTTGTCCTACACTTCGAGTAGCCATGTCAGGGGTAGCAACCTATGGGATTCCTGAAGCCAAGTCCCTCTGGCCTTGCGGCGGGCTCCAGGGAAGACTGGGGGCCCCTTAGACTCCACTCCCTGATGTGGTCTCCCCACCACCAATTACGCTTGCGGTGGCCCAGAGGATCCACAATGCCCGCCGCTCAATGTGTCAGTGCCTGCTGAACCCAATGAAATATGACATTCCCTATGGCATTGCAATGCAAAACATTTCCAGATACCATATATCCCTAGCTTTAAAGTGGCACCAAAATTTAAGGTATTATTACTTGCATGTAGAAAATTTTTTACAAAAGCATATACAAAATTTCATGCGAGTGATATGGTTCTACAGCAAACATGGACTAAGCAACTGCACAAAACGTTCTAGTCTATTACACTGGGAAAAGGATCAGTGGCTTACTACATATTTTCCAAAATGATAGGGGGCTTACTTATGTAAGCTTGCCAAATGTATATAGATGTCTGAGTCTGCCCAGTGAGGTCTTTTCACCAAAGCTTCTTTTGTAACTCAGGAATCCACCTCTGTTAGGCAAGAATGCAATGTTATATAACGAGAGGATATCAACTGGCCAATGAATTGTCAGTGAAAATTTCTTACACAACCTGTCACTGTGATTAGGATCATCATTTTTTTTCACACCCTTTTGAGTTATACAACAGCAGTTTTATAAACCATAAAGCAGGTGAGATGCTCCATCCAAAGCCACACCCTCACAAAGCTACTGGCTACTACAAAACTATAAAGCATCTCTTTTTTTGAACGTCAAGCAGGAGTATTTACAAGAAAAACTTTGGCATCCTCTAAAACCAAACCTACAGAAATGCCTGCAGGAGATCTGTACACAATGACTCCTATCAGAGGAGCAGTCAAGGCTGAGACTACAGGGAGCAGGACCATGCAGAAGGAATACAAGCTCATACAGGTGAAGAACACAGGGTGTTGTGTGGAAAGTGGACAAGAAGTTCCAGCAACTTGTAAAGACAACGTGATTGTTTCCGAGGCTAATATGTACGTGCGGAACATCTCTAGATCCTACATAAATGTGTGTGTGTGAGAGATTGTGTTGCCATTAAAATAAAATAAAAAATCAAGTACAGTACTACATGGTAAAATAAGGAAAAATGTTTCATTGTAATTGCCACAAGACATTACTGAAATCATTGGGTGACATGTATGAACGCTGGCACTGACAGGCCAGTTCTAAATAGCTTTAAGGTAGTGTAGAAAGCGGCAGAATGTATGAACCGGTTCTTCTGCAGGTCATACATACAGGCGCAGTATAGTGCCAATATGACAAGTCTGGCTCAGGCAGAACACCTTTAACCTGATCTGGCTGTTCTAATTGTTCTGCGCCTAGGTTTGGTGTCAAAGAATTATAAATGTTTCTACTTCTAAGAATGTGGTGCAATACACCCCCAGAGTGCCCTTAATCTTTGGCACACTAAAAAGGCACTTATCGCACCAAAGTTTGGTGTGCACATGTTCTTACATTCTTTTTGGCTCAAAGTACACCAGAAAACTGGCGCAGCCCTGTTCATACATGTCGCCCATTGTGTCCGATTTAAAAATATATATATTTTTTTACTTTATGAAAAAAAATATCAAAATTAATAAAAATATGGTAGTATTGAAATCTGACCTCAAGAAAATCCATGTCGTGAGATCTATGGGGATGGTTTTACAGTCGGTTCTTGACGAATGGGAAAATCCAAATTCATGTAAAAAAAACAACTGAAAATTCTTGTCAGGTAGAAGGACCTGTTTGTAACTGGTCATTGGGAATCAGTCATTTTATTTGCATACAAAATAGAAACATGAAAAAACTTCACATTCTTACACATTTCTGTAAATGAATGTTCAACTGTAGTTTGATACCCTGAAGTATTTGCACCTAGTGACCCCTTTCTCTAGAGCAGGGAGTCGAAATACATGATTATCCAGTTGTTGAGCTGCCAGGCCAGTTTGACTTTCTAATCCATTAAGAGGCAATTAAATTAGTTTTAAAATTGTTTATATATTATAGGCAGGCATATGGTATTGTTATAGACAGGAGGTATGTAGTTCCTGACTTTGAATTGAAGTGAAATGAAGGCCAGATATTCCTGTGTCAGTGGCTTTAGGCCACTGACATCGAAATGTTAGTATGTCTGCAACAGCAGCTAGTCTTGGTGAGTCTTCCACTGGAGCAGTCAAAGAGCTGGGTGGTATGGCTGCTTCCATGTTCAGATCCAGGCCAGAGTTTGGAAGGCCTATGTAATCCTGGATGTCAGGTGAGCTGGGGCGTGGTTTTTCTAGTCTTAGTGCAGATTACTGTGGAGCAACAGCCCCGGATGCATGCTGAGGAAAGCAAGAAGACCTTCCTTGGAGCTGTGCTGTGCCCTACAGCAAGCTGAAGGGATGAGAGCTCATGTGGGCAACACGAAATGTGCCTTATACTTATGTGCCTAGTGTTTCTGCTTTAAACTGTGGTGGGACACCTGAGTACTGGATGAAGGAAGCCTTTGTCTTTTGTTTAGTTTGTTTTTCTGCTGGAAAACAGGTGACAAAAATAAAAGCACCTATTCACGAAGCTTGCTGTGGTCCTGATCGTGTAAGTCTGCCTTTGGGACTGATCCCCTACAATACTTAATCTAGGCATCAGCAATTTCAACACTTTGGAAATATCTTACTTTTGCAATTTAGATTGTTTTGGAAGATTCTGCAACCACCCAAATATTAACTAAAATACAAGAATAATGTATGGTAATTTTCATTGGTCCAAAAGAATAACACCGGTTTTCACCAACTCCTAAATTTTGGCTAATATTTTTTTCTCTTTCTTTTCTTAAACAGAGATGAGACCATGACAGAGTCTGGTGTCTGTTGGACCGTGAAAAACACCCATTTACTTCAGCTATAAAGTGATTGAAACCCAAAATCTTCTAGATCCCAATAACATGACCCTAATTTATGGTCATGTGTCTGATCCACAGGAAATGGAGGTTTACAAAAGAAAGACCCAAAAGCGGTTAGTTGTAATGGACATCACCGTTGAAAAGTTATATGGTTCCAAAGTCAGAAAATATTTTGAAGCCAATAATGTCACTTATAAGATTCTTGCTCTTGAGACAACAGAAGAAACTAAGTCAATGGAGCTTGTATTGACCATAGTAGAAGAAATCCACAAATTTGGAATTGACAGACGCACCGAACCAGTCATAGCCATTGGAGGTGGGGTTTGCTTGGATATTGTTGGTCTTGCTGCTTCTCTTTACAGGCGACGAACCCCTTACATTCGAGTCCCCACAACACTTTTGTCTTATGTGGATGCAAGCGTAGGGGCAAAGAATGGTGTGAATTTCTGCAACTGTAAGAATAAGCTGGGAAGCTACACTCCACCAGCAGCTACCTTTCTTGATAGATCTTTCATTCAGACCATTCCACGACGTCAGATTTCTAATGGTCTTGGAGAAATCTTAAAGGTGATTACATGTCTACTAGTTGTGTATTTTTAGCTACAAGTGATACTTTATATTACTGCATAAAAGGTCAGGAGAAGAAGTTATACTAGTAAGGTTAATTAGGGTTGGGGGTAAAAACAAGATCTGAAATTGGTTGTAAAGAACTAAAAAAATATATATATTTTTGTCTTTCAGATGGCTTTAATGAAGCATAAGGGACTTTTTGAGCTGCTGGAGAGCCATGGGAAGTACCTTTTAGACACAAAGTTTCAGGCTAGGAATGGTCTTGCTACCCATGGAAATGCTGCCCTAACAACTACAAGACTGGCCATTAAGACAATGTTGGAAGAGCTTGCTCCTAACCTATGGGAGGATGATCTTGAAAGACTTGTAGATTATGGACACGTCATAAGCCCAGAGCTTGAAATGGTAAATACTGTAAAGATATATTTCAATAGAACTGTTCAATGTAACTGTATATTTTCAACTATAAGATAACTGTGACTTAAAACGGTAGGTCCACCAGGGATTAGTCAAAGCAAATAGTACCTGCAAAGTACATATTTGTCATACTCTGGAGGACCTGGCATGCTTATGCATTTAATAGACAGTTTATGGATTTCAGTGGAATCTGTGTAATCCTTCATTTCACACATGGTGCCACTGCAGTGAGACAGAATACATTCATACAGTCCTCCTACTTTCATCCATATTTAAAAGATTTGTAACTAGTGACAAATGAATACAAGGACACTAATGTAAGACAAAACTTCTTTAGATTTTCAGGAAACTTATAAAAGATAATTGAAGTGACGTCTACAAGTGTATATAACATTATGTTAGTTTTTTGGCTCACCTAACATGATTATAATGCAATAATTCAGATTCATAGATTAATGAAGTCACATAATGACGACTTGTTGAAATAACTAGCTAAAATAATTCAGGTCCTGTGTAGTTTCCCATATTCAAAACCTAAATTTTTATACAATATCACCTTTTCATTTCCAGAAAGTCCTGCCTGCTCTAATGCATGGAGAAGCTGTGAACATAGATATGGCTTTTATGACATATCTGTCCTATAAAAGTGGGCTCCTCACAGCTGAAGAGAAAAAGCGTACCATACAGTGCATGAAAACCCTGGAACTTCCTGTCTGGCATAAAGATTGCACCCTACCACTCATAAATAAGGCATTAGGAGAAAGGTTCAAGCATAGTGGTGGGAAACTGAGACTTCCTCTCCCCACTGGACTTGGAACTGCAGGTAAGTTGAGGAAATTTGATCAGAATGCTCCACCAAAAATAGTTTTGTAGTTGTGTGTGTGGGGGGGGGGGGGGTCCTGTCAAAAGAGGGCAAGCATATACATGACATACTGGAATAGAAAATCTGTCACAGGAAAATATAGTCCACATCTGGGGCGGTCTTTTGAACAGGGTTCACAAAACTCATACATTATATCATGGTGAAGTCTTACATATATTTTTATATAACCTGACCATGAATATTCTAATCACATGAGAGTACATATAGCACATAGTATTTACTAGGTTCTCCTTGGGATCTGTATGGATTTTTCATAACTATCTGCATTTTTATTTCTATAGAGATATTCAATGATGTAAATGAAGAGACAATGAAAAGAGCATTCGAGAAGTGGACAGAAGAATGCCAAGAGTTATCAACTTAGCTCAAGAATCTCATGAATTATCTCTACAAAAAGAATAAGGGACTGAAATTCTAAAGACTTGGAAAACTGTCTTCAGTTTGTATTATCTAGAACCATTAATAGACAGCAGAGGACTGGTCTTCTAATTTTGTTTTTTACATTTCTAGTAAGTTCTGGTTATCAATGGAAACTGGTTAAATATATTGTCAAACAGGTGGAATATGTTACATACAGAAGCTGAGTATTGCAGCCAATGTCTATGTATGGCATAAGAAAAAAAATGAGGTTGACCAAATAAAAAGCTCAGAAGCTCAGTGGAAATAAGTGGCCCAATTGAGGAGCAATCTACATGTGATGACAGATGGTATTCTATCTAGTCATATGGTCAAAGACATCTTTATTTCTAAGAAGTCTAGTTTCTGTGCTGGCATGGGGACTGGTTTGAGGTATACAATGCACTGACCTTCTGATAGGTAACAGTTCAGAGTAGTAGTGATAATGCAGACATTGTAATGCAGACGAATGTTGTAAGGATATACTGTATATATATGAATATGCTGTAAGGCATTTTATTTTTGCAGGGAATTCCAGTGGAATATTGGATGGTGTATATGCTCTCATAAAATTATGCAAATAGATGTTTAATATTTTGTATTAGCTAATAAAGCTCAGTACTTTAAACTGTATAGAGGACTGAGTACGTGTGGTAGAGGGGGCAGTGAGATCTATATTCAATGAACAATTCTAGATATCTAGTTCAGTATATCATTTGCAAAAACTGAGATCATAGAAGCATTGGAGATGCTTAGATTAGAGACAATGATAGCCCACCTGGCTAAGATTAGAACATGACTACAACTAACCTGGACTGAACAGAACTAGTCGGTTATAGGATGAAAACATCTTTTACTTTGTTCTGTTTTTGTATCTTTTGGCATGTTCTACAGTCACACAATTGTGATTAACAGATTGCATTTGTAGTCTGTTTTATGGGAAGGAACATGCTCCATCGCATTTACCTCCCTGCAGAATACAAGGCTGACACAATCACTTTAAGGGATACATAGTTTACAGTAATTAGCAGAGTTTTACTGATTAAAAGTGGTTTTGCTCTGATCTGAAACATCTACAAGCAAAATGTTAACACAGACTAGCCCTGCCATCAATTGTGGCAGATTATTTGGTTTATCATAACTGCAGACATGTTGCTAATTGGCTTTATCTCTTTTAATCAGCAAAAACATTGACATAAGTCACAATTATGGAAACGTTATTATCCTCCAGGGACATATAGTTCAGGATGGGCTGTGTTTCATATCTGTCAGCATGTATTTTTTGACTGTTTACAATGGATCTGGTTTATTTGTTTACAAAATAAAAATGGTTGAAGATAATGGACAAATGGTTTGATTTTTTTTTATATTGGGTGACTTAACTGACCATTAACGAAAGCCCTCAATGAGCTATTGTTACACCTGCTGTCATTGCTTCCCCAGTTGTATCTGGCAAAATTTATCTCACTATTTAAAAATAGGTAGTCAGAAGTCACAGCAGAGACCAGTATTAGTTAGTATTAAGCCAATAGCTATATAATGTGTATGACTGGCTTTAGACTCCGCTTACACCTACATTGAAACGATTCACGCCGGACACGCTTGTATCCCCCGGGTCCTCGTCACAGTATTCTCACCTCTCCCCACCTATGTTTCCCTCTGCTGTGTGCTGGAGCACGTGGTCCTGCTCCCAAGGGTGTATGCATGCTGGCTCATTGGAATTTAAAGGGCCAGCATGACGGCACTGACCCTATATCCTGTTTCCACCCCCTGTGTTCTCTGCCAGATCTGTGGTGCTTGTGCCCTTAGAGAAAGTGTTTATTCAGTGTCCTTGTCATTACTGTGTACCAGTTCTCCTGCTCTGCACCTCCCAGTATGTTGCCTGCCGCCTGCCCTGACCTCTCCAATTGTCTTCAACAGCAAATTGCGTCACCGGTAGCAAACTGGGAGTCTCCTGGCTCTGGTGACAACTAGTGTTGAGCGATTATAATCGACAAAGTTGAAATCGGCACGGTTTTTATATTTATCGGAATTTTACGATCACGTGATAATTTAGGTGAGAATCTGCGCATAATCTATTAATATCGCACCATTTTCGGCGCTTCCTGTCATTTTGGCTGCCAGCAAATCAGCTAAGAGAATAAAACAGGGTGAGCTGGGTGTGCGACGTCATGACTGTGATGTGTATGGTTGTGATTGGCTGGAAAAATCACATGACCTCGTTTTACATAGAACAGACCTTCCTGTTCAGCATCAGTGTGTGTCTGTGTCTCATAAGAGCAGGATGTGTGCTAGGTCTCTCTCAATGCAGCTCAGCGACACAGTTCTCTTTGTTCACAGAGACAACTATGCTTTTAGCTGTGAACATTAGAACATAGGTAGATTAGAGAATTTCAGTTTTTAGTTAGTTAGGCTGAGACTTTGAAAGAAGCATCTAGCGCTGTACAGCCGCACGGGGAGGGGGGTGGGGGGTGCGGGCGAACACAGACAGACAGGCAGGCAGGCTTTTGAAAGGAGAGTGTATATTGTGCAGTCCAGACTGCTTTGAACCTGCATTAAAAATGGCTTTTTATTACCAGTTTTTGACCAGTTTTTGGTGAAATAGTACCTTGTATTTTGTGCAGCCTGTACTTATATTAGGATACAGAACTTTTCTAGTAACTGCAGGTGTATTTCATAGGTGCAAAAAACACTTTTATTATCCGTACACGGTTTAATTAGTTTTTTTTTTCACTTTTGTGCAGCCCAGTTTTGTTCAAAGACCCATTTTGTACTTACAATAGGATACAGAACTTTTCTAGTCACCGCAGGTGTATTTCATAGGTGCAAAAACCACCTTTTATTATCCGTACACAATTTAATTAGGTTTTTTTCACTTTGGCGCAGGCCATTTTTGTTGAAAGACCCATCTTGTACTTATATTACCATACAGAAATTTGCTAGTAATTGCTGTTGTATTTCATAGGTGCAAAAACCACCTATTATTATCAGTACACAATTTAATTACGTGTTTTTCACTTTGGCGCAGCCCAGTTTTGTTCAAAGACCCACTTTGTACTTACAATAGGATACAGAACTTTTCTAGTCACCGCAGGTGTATTTCATAGGTGCAAAAACCACCTTTTATTATCCGTACACAATTTAATTAGTTTTTTTTTCACTTTGGCGCAGGCCATATTTGTTGAAAGACAAATCTTGTACTTATATTACCATACAGAAATTTGCTAGTAATTGCTGTTGTATTTCATAGGTGCAAAAACCACCTATTATTATCAGTACACAATTTAATTATGTGTTTTTCACTTTGACGCAGCCCAGTTTTGTTCAAAGACCCACTTTGTACTTACAATAGGATACAGAACTTTTCTAGTCACCACAGGTGTATTTCATAGGTGCAAAAACCACCTTTTATTATCTGTATACAGTTCAAATAGGTGTTTTTTTATACTTTGGTGCGTCACAGTTTTGTTCATAGAGTCACCTTGTACTTAAATTTGAATACAGAAATTTTGTAGTTACTCTTGGTGTATTTCATTGGTGCCAAAACCACCGTTTGTTATCCGTATAACTTTTAAATAGCTGTATTGCATGTGGTGCGGCCCTAGTTTTTTTCAAATAGCCACTTTGTACGACAATTCTGCTAGAAAAATGTTCTAGCAACTGTTCTCGTTTGTCATTGCTGCAAAAAACGCAATTTCTCATCCGTGTAACTTCTGAATAGTTCTATTGCGCTCGTGGAATCTCAGTTTGGCGCAGATAGCGCACTTGTATGATAGTTTGTTGAAAACTATCAATTCCTAGTCCTACTGGGCAGTTGTAAATCCCTGGGACTGAAGGAAGAACACTGTTGATTTTTTCTTATGGTTCTTCCACCAGACAGCATTTCACAGGTATTCGCTAGAAACAATTCAGTTTCTAATCCTAGTTGGCTGTAGGAAATTATAGAGGTATTTAAGAATAGCTGTGATTTGCCATCTTTTAATAAGAGACTGTCAAAAACTCTTCCATACTTTCTTAAATTTTTATCTTTCTGACCCTGGAGCGAAATGCAGGAGGTAAGAGACCAAGTAGGGGAGTAGCACATGATGGTAGAGGTATGAGAGAAGGTGCTCCTTCCAGTGCTGGCGGCAACATGCAAGCCAGCGGATTGTTGGTTGCAGGACCGTCAGGCCTGTCATCGCTGGGACCGGGCCCTGTGAATCTCAGTAACGAACATCGTCGCCAATCTGTTCTTCAGTGGTTAATGCAACCTGCATCCAGCAGTCTTACCTCCTCGTCCTCCCAGTCACGGCCACAAATGTCGTCATCAGCATCGTCAGCATCTGTCCAACATGAAGCGAAGGCAGCCCAAATGTCAACTCGTGTACCCACCACTGTGGATAATCGATTTTCTGAAGACCTCTTTGAGGACAAAATGCGGTTGAGGTCAGAAGGCATGTTAAAAGATTAAAAGGCCAAAGAGGATGATTTTGTCTGCTCTGGGACGA